>JAVQJL010043703.1:0-48166 GCA_036024295.1 Nannoperca obscura | reverse complement strand
TGTCTTGACTCTATTTTCTATTCATTTCACAACGTATGGTGGTGAATAAGTGTGACTTTTCATGGAAAACACAAAATTGTTTGGGTGACCCCAAACTTTTGAACGGTAGTGTAAGTCTATATATCTTGTTTTCAATGGCATATATGTTTTTGGTTGTACAAACACACATACAACACTACACACTGACTGATGTATTTATGCTAGCTTCTCTCCAGAGCAGATACATAGAAAAGAACCTCTTGTCACTGTCCTGTAAACAGTGACAGTCCCGCTTTTCATGAGCTGGGAACACAACTCACTTTTCTGCCTTGTGTCATTTTTCAGCATATCCAATGCTTTTTTAAATTGTTTTTTGTTTATTTTGGTTTAAAAAGTAGGATAATGTTCTCATAACTAGAATTCCACAGTTTATCTGAACAATTCATAATCACAATATTTTCATATACATTCATTTTCATTTTTATATCTCGTCTTTTTGGGGTATGCTCCTCCCAGTATATATTTGGTTGTTTAGGAGAGACCTTTAGGACATGGACAAGGCTCAGGTTTAAGTACTAACCTGTAGAATTTGTATGGATATTTTGCATCCTTATTTCACATATACATACAGCTCTCCGGTTATCCAGAAGAACTTCCATTCCTGCGCGGTACTTTATTGCAGCAGAGCACTTCTCAACTTTAGCATGGGCAGCTTCATTTCTTTGTTTGGGTCATGTTAGATTTACTATAGATTATATACAGCCATGATAAGATAGCATTAAAAGAAATATGGTCACGATATTCTCCAGGGCCATTGGTGAGTTTCCTTTTCAATGGTTTCAATTCCCATCATTTATTTATTTATAAATTCGTCTTTACATTTTTACAGATTATTGTGGATTTGCAAACAAACACCTCCAGATTTATACATTTGCCATGAAGCATTATAGGTTCATTTAATTTTCTGTATGCAGCTTTTGAGTGTGTGATAAGTGGAAAGTGGGTAAATAGTGGACAGTAACATGGTCATTGTGTCAATAGATAGGGAATCATCAAAGTGTTACAGCCACTTTTTAATCCTCTGAAAATGGAAGCCTCCACACACACACACACACACACACTGCACTCTCTATTCTCCATCCGTCTCTTCATCCCTCACCTCCCTCCATTTGATTTTGTCTGGGGTCAGCAAAGCTTCCTTTGCTCTCTTCCTCATGGATGCATTCCAGGCTGAGTTTCCACATATGCTAGGTGGTAGGGAAAGTTGCTGACGCGGGTGTAACAATGTGGAGCCCTGTAGAGCACATCTGTGATTTCAGCCCTCACTGAGACCATGCAGCGCAGCAGAAATTAGCTCCTCTTGTACACACTGGTGGAAGGATGGAAGATAGAGTCCATTTTTCAGAAAAAACTGATTTATTGATTTTTACAGCTGCATTAATGTTTTGTCTCATCATCCCCTTCACCATAAAACTGCATGGGCACACAACACACAAGTACAGTAGGTTAAACCTGAACCAAGCAGCTACGCACAGTCTGATAAATAACTTTAAGCACTGCTTTCAGTTTCACTGTAGTTTAAATAATGTAAAAGATAGATTTGTGACTGTGGACTGTTTAAAGCTTCACAAATCAATATTTGTATATAGACATTAATCAAGTATAAGAAGGCCAATGGAGAATTCCCACCTGACTTTACAGTTCCGATCAGCTTTATAGCATGGGTGGAGCCAGAGGCTTGTTTACGGGGCTTAAGCCCTGAATGATTTCAACAAAGCCCTGCATCTTTACCTTTCATCACGCGTGGGATTTTTTGCATAAATGTTCATCGAAATATTTGTTTTAAAACTGGATGGAGAGTTTATGTTTGTTTTTAAAATTGGCAGATGCTAGTTTTCCTTGTTCCAACATGCACCTTGTTGGCTTTTATTAATTATATATATATATTTTCATATTGAATAAGGAGTGAGTATTTTACTGAAGTGAAAATAAACGGCAGTTCAATCACATTACAAAAGAGCCAAGTTGCAGGGTGGAGAGAAAAACAATGAGCTGAAACTCACTGTAAAGGTCTGTAAAGGCGACAGGAGCTGCAGATTAGGGGGATCATTTTCTGGTGGTTCATCACCACGAGCGGCCCCTTTCACATTTTCAAATTGTCATTTGATACATTGTAATTATGAAAATAGTTTCTCTCTTAACTCTCACTTCCTCACTTATCGCTCACTGCCCTTTGGTGCTGGGCAGGCAGAGCACATTCATTTATCAGTGCTTTGTTGCTAAAAACTGATGCTTGCTGAAACTGGAAACAGGGTCGAGCTGAGTTTGTGGGCCAAAATAACCCCCAAAACAATACACTATAAGAAGGTAAAACACCTCAGTAAAGCGCTTCTAGGTCAACGTCAAACACATACAGTTATAGTACAAAAGGAAAAAAATATAAATTTGTTCAACTTTAACAACAAACAGGTGTTTGTAAAATAATAGATTAAAGCAATTTTACATAGAACCCATTAGTGTTTCAGACTGGAAGTAAAAACAGCACCACACCATCTTTTCACCTGTGCCTCCCAACAGCAGCTTTGTGGCCACACATATTCAGATCAATAAGACAAATAGGGATGGCCTGAAAACAAAGAGTGTGCCGCCCAAGAACTCCATGAACCTATTTATAACCGAGGCTTTGTCCATCGGAATAATGATCCCACAGCAAGGCTGAGACAACTCCCCAGGCCGGGATCCATATCCCTGTTAAGGCCACGGCTGCAGCCAAACACATGCCAGGAGCAAGAAAATAACCCCTGGCAGTGGCCTCTGTCATGTCTTACACATTATTCAAACATGCACTGTGGGCTTCATCAATTTTCTGAGTGATGGTGAGGTTGTTTGTTAGTTTGAAACTCCCAAAACTCTTTCAAACCTGATAAGCCTGTTAACTTTGGGTAGAAAGAACTTGTTGTTGAGTAGAGACAGCGATTGGGTTATTGTGGAAATACATTTTAAATATCCAATTCATGCAGGCTAAAGAAAGTAAAAAAGGAAATACATAATAGAAGAATGGCCCAATGCAAATGTTTCATTTATGCAAAGAGTAATGTGGTTTTCTGGGAAGACAAGGCACTTAAATATTAGTAAACTCGATAGATGGTCTCATCCACTGTGGTCCCTATGAGAAAACAAACGCAGAAAATGTAATTACATACTGTAGGTTTTTGTCTTTATTTCCTTAATGTGGACCTTTAATGGAATTACTTCAATAAGAGCAGGATTTTCATTTATCATTTGAAATTCAGATGGGTGCATTATGGGGAAACTTGCTGACAAAATTGAAACACATAAAAGTGAAACACAAGGCGGTTTCACCCCATTTAATTAGAGACAGCAGAGGAGGACAGAAAGAGAGAGAACGCATGAAGACATTCAGAGTGTGCTTGCAGAGGAATATTAATAGTGGCTGTTTTTTTAACAGTGCTGTTGAAAATTAAAACTAAATATTCTGCTTGATCTCTATTATGTCATAATCATTTATGGACAGACAAAGCTATTGGATTTATAATGTATCAAACTGATATACTAGCACAATCTAATCATTAAAGCCAAGGCCAAAGCTCTGACATATTGATAAAGCAAGGATTATTCAGGGTTAATTTATCTACTTTGTCCTCCACCATTCTTTATATTTTATATGTATTTCTTCCAATTTTAGTGGATGCGAGTGAGTTGTCTGTTCTGTTAGTGTGGAACTGGCTAAGGGACTGTACAGAAATGTTCAAGGGGGTGGTGGGATGAGAAAAAACGGTTTGTTGTTGGTGTTGTTTACTGAAGGGACTATTTCACTAGCAAGGAACACACCCTCCATATGATACGTTTAAAAGATTTATTGAACATAGGTACGTTTAGAATTTTTGAATATTGATGATGGTTTGGGGAAGCTTCGTGGGGACGTCCGCCGTGGCACTCGGGTTTGACGAACCCCCTTTAGGACCCTACTGAGAGAAAAAGAAAAAAGGGGAGAAAGAACAGGAAAAACGTGCGAAAAAAGGGACGGGCGGGTGGGGCGCAGTGATTGAGAGCGGCGGTAGTCGAGAGCGGACGAGGGATGATTACGTAGGGTATTTATGCGGAAATGGCGTAGTGACGTGCATGACGTAATGGGGGTGTGTTCCTGCTCCCGAAATCCGCTAAATAGCAACAATTGTGGATGGGTTTGATTTTTTACTTGCCCTAGATTTTATTTCTTATTTTTCTTTTAAGATATACAAAAAAAAAGATTTAAAACATGCATCATAATAGTTAAGTCTAACAATACCTTTTGTGTGTAAATGTGTACATATACAAAACAGCATCTGTATGGGAGTTCAAAGTCAATGAAAATATTAATATCCCTGGGGAGGGTGAAACTACTATTTAACCCCCCTCCCCACCCTAATCATTTTCTTACAGTCCCTAAATCAAAAAATCCTAGAAAGAGAAGGAAGTGAGAATGATGCATTTTTCTTTGGTCACCAGTTGTAATGACCACTGCAGATGCAAGCTCATTATACACGTGCTCCAAATGATCACTCTATTGCAATTCTAATAATAGTCCTCAACATAAAATCATACTAGAGCTTTGAAACACACACACACATACACATACATACATTCTACAAAGCACAACGTGAAAACTGATTTTACCCTGAAAAGTAATGTGTATGGAGGGCAGCACACTGCAGAGACAGAAACACTTTGCACACTTAGCCAATCAGTGGACGCTCACTTCAGTTCTGCTCTGCCGCCTTGCGCACCAATTCATGGCACATTCTGCAGTCATCTAAGTAATCAGTTAGTAGTTCCCCCTCCACACACTCCCAGAGCTGCATTTAGAGAGAGTGTGCCATTTAGACCTTGAAGAACACAATTAAAATTTAAATGTGAAGCTAAACTCTTTGTGCTTTCTTATGTGTCACCCACCCTTGTGCAATGATCACAGTGATGCACATTGTAATTCAGGTGGGTGGGCTTCACAGGAAATCCACATAGATACAAACATGTGTCTATGTTTAGCTTCTAAATGTTGCGCCAATTATTAGGAAATATCCAAAACGTAAAAAAAACACATTTTCTTTAAGGGATATAATGAGAGTATATGAAAATAACATGGTACCATTGTTGCATTGCTACCTGGTATTTAATTGTTTCTTAATGGTATTTATGTATTTCCTCAGCCCACACACACACACACACTTTGTGGTGTTTTTGTGGCAGCCTTCTTATTCTTTATGTTTTGGTCTTTCTGGTGGAGTGAAGGAATTTAACTGTGGGGCACAGCAATAAACCGATGCTGTGTCTGTAGTGGAAGAAACCAACGCAGGTCCAACAACATCATTGTTTTTCTGGAAAATTGTTTTTTTTTAAAAATACTTTCAGCATTCACATTGTGTGTTGCTGTTTAGTTTTTTTATGCACTATTCACATTGTACCCAACTAAACTAATGGCTGAAGGGTTAAAGTTATACTTCATTCAGTCACAGATAAACTTACTAAATGTAAAACCACGAAAAGGAGTTGATATGACCTTCTGATAAAACCAGAAACCCCATGTTTTACAATGTTTGGATGGACATCAAATGGCTATTGCTGAAAAAATGCAAAACAAAGTATCACAAATGGGCATGATACAAAGGATTATAACCTAAGGTATGCTAAAGACATAAGGTTAAACTTAGTGTATGAAATTGTTTAAAAATTATACATGTCCAATAACCAATAATCTTTACCAATACTATAATAATATAATAGTATTACAGAAGTAAAAGAAAGGATGCTGGTGCTGAAGCTGAATGCTTACAGCCTGCAGAAAACACTTACTGTATTCACCTATGATGGTCACTCTAATTCCTGCATTGGCACTGAATGTTCTGGCTGGCTGTTTGCCCAAAACATAATCGCTGATGCAGTATAGATGTGAATGTGACTTTTAAAAGACGAAGGGTTTTCTGGCTGAGGCTACAGAAGCAGCCATGAAAAGCTGCATGTTGCTGTAGCTGCATGTTCACTGTTACATTTAATTTTACATGTGTTTTTTTGTCCACAACTACCCTTTTCGCCCTTGTATTTAGTGTGTAAATACAGAATATCCACAATAAATAGTGTAAATAATGTAGTAATAATAGTGGCACCAACGGCAATGCAATATGTTTCTTTTGGAATACAAGTTGAGTTCAATACTTTTTTCTGAATAAATACATTGCTTCTTTTTCTAAACCTTGATTAGAGACTTTTCAACTGAGAAACCAAGGACAAAGTAGGGAATGTGTTACAAATATACATAGTTTATCACGCCAAAGGTGTCATGTTTATTCTCAAGGATCCCCATCACACTCCCATTACTCATAACAGCAGGTCAAATTGGCATGTGTTGAGTGGGAGCCCCACTTCTAGAAGTTGAGAGGGGCCTGTGAGCCTTTATGGCAGCCTTGAACTGTAAAGCAGAGTGCATGTTTTATTCAGATTTCAGACTGAGGAGGAATCGGGTTGCCTTCATTTCCATCTGCAGCTGAGAGATAGCCAGGGATTGATGCACAATCAATGGCGGACAGTTTAAATGTAGTGGAAATCATTTCTTTCTCTCTTTCTGTCTATCTTCCCATCTTTCTTTTCTCCTCTCTACATCTCTGCTGCACCCAAAAAAATCATGTTTATATAGTTCTCTCCTGCATGCCTGCCTATCCATACCTCTTCTTACCTATACCTATACCTCACACACACACACACACACACACACACACACACACAGCACTGTAGACAGTTCAGGCCATCTTGGGTTACTTGGGGGAAAGGGTCTGTGAATGCATGCTGTTCAAGTTGAAAGAAAAGGGAATATAGTGTCTATTACCTGAGAGAGAGAGAGAGAGAGAGAGAGAGAGAGAGAGAGAAAGAGCCTGGGGGTGGAGGTGGGGGGTGGGGGTAGCGTAAGAAAGGAGGAGGAATGGAGCAGGGAAAAAAATTAGAGGAAAGAGGAGAAAAGGGAAAAAGGTTTAGAGCGCAGAGGAGGGGAGGAGTGCCGTTGTCCCCAGGGACATAATTAGGTCTAAGAAGGCTAATCATTGGACATAAAATACAACCTCTCTTCCTGTATTAACACATAACCTCCCCCCTTCACTGCCGGGGGGTGTGGAGGACCCCATAATCATTTATCCAGTGTCACATCACTTCCAAAGAGCCTGTGCGGAGGGCTGGGACAAGGCGCTTTGAGGCAAAAATCATCTGCATCAAAAGCTTCCAAGAATCAAACGCATTTCCATGGGAATGCGTAACTGAAGTGCTCTTTCTTTCTTTCCAAGCTCCAGCTATCGAGGGGGGGGGAGGGAGAGGGGTGGAGAGAAAATGGAGAAATTGTGAGAAAGATGGGAAGGGCGGAGAAAAGGAAACTTATATATCTGGCAAAGTAGTAAGCCCCATATGTTCTTTATTCCTATGAATGAGTTTTCTATCTGGCTGCCGTTTCGGTTCCTGTGCACCCCCGCTGGTCCGTTGCGTGGTAGGTATCAGCCATTTGCCAGCTCACCGGGGTGTCTTTAGATCTGTCTCCCAATGGCCATGTGGGAAAGAAAATGATCTCGGGGTGAGAACATATTTGTAATGATTAAAACATGCAGCGGTTATAAAAGATTGAAATCAAATGTTTTGAACTTTCAGTCTGTTTCATCAATTCAAGGTTGTTTGAGGAAATTACTTGATTTCAATGATGCATGGATCGGAGATGAGTCAATAATAAAACAAGCTGCTGTTGACCTGAATACTGTATGCTGTCAGGGTCAATATAGCAAGAAAATGTAGACTTCAGAATTCAGCTCAACTACCAGTTAGTGTCTGTGGACAGCAACATTTGGCCTGTAATAACCTTAGCCCTATTTCCTTTTCCCCATGCAATCTCTCCAAGCCTGTCATTCCCTCCTTCTTCAAATACTTCTCTTTCTGGCTATCCTTCCTGATATCTCAGCCTCCAGCTGACTTCGTGTCCCTCGGCCCTGTCGCGTCTTTCTCTCTCCTTCTCGTAAAATACAATATTTATCTCAGTCTGTTTGAGTTCACTCACCCTTATCATTGGGTGAGCTCCCCCCTTGGCTCTGAGGTGGATTAGTCTAGGACTCATTGACATTACATTGGTCATGAAATATGTATATCATGATCAAAGGTGATGGCAGAAGAGACGGCATCTCTACAAGAGCTCACAAGCTGGATTTGATGTGCTCCTTGAAACCATAGGCGGCGGATCACAATGTGCAAAGCTGCAATGTTACAAGTAAATTACTTAAATCTAACATCATTTGAGCAGATGGATGTGTGAGAGCTTGTGTGAGCGAAGGTAAAAAAAATTGAAAGAGAGATTGAGACTGAGATACTTTGATTTTGATTTGAATTTAATGGTATTGATTGTTTTTAACAGAGCCCAGCTGGAGTTTAGTTCCAGTCATCTTTTTTACCTGAGGCTTTGGACAGAGAAGCCTGCCAACTCTTTCATTTCCCACATCAAAACATCTCACAGGATGAATAATACATTTGGGGGGAGAGAATATTAGGTTAAAACCATCAGGATTACAAGCCAGGGAACATCAATATATACATAAAGCCTGTGAAAACAGTTTCTAAAATTTTGTAAACAAGGTTTGACATGTAAAGAAAGATTTACTGTGATAGTTATAAACATGCAATACATATACAGAATGTTTAGGCAATAGTTAAAGCTGGGGAAGGCAGAATGTTTTTTGGTGTGATTGGGCAAAACTTCAATAATAACATTTCAGCATTTTGTAATTCAAGTGGTCTGACAGGAAAAGCTAGACTTGTGCACCTCCTCCGGCTCCAGGTTTTTTTTTTAAGTCCTTGACAGGAGACTTTGGCCAGTCACAGGTCATTTCAGAGAGAGGGCGTTCCTATTGGCTGTTCTACAAATGTGTGTGCACACCACTGCTGATGGTGAAAGCCTGATTCAATGGCAGACAATCCTGCAACTTGTGATATATTTCCAATACTACAACAGCATAAATTCCAAAACACGTATGTCTGCATGCTAACATGCTCACAATATAATTTTGCTGGCATTGCTAACAAATCTAGTCCCCAACAATAAAACCATTGTGATCGTGTCTTGCATGCTTATTGCCGCTTCCATGTAGATTGTATTTGATAGTTCGTATTGTTCTGTTTCTCTTGTTTAAATCCAGTGTCACGTAAGGTGCCATGCAGAAGAGGCCTTTTTGATATACTTTGCTTTGATTTGTCTAAACTTTCTCGCTATGAAAATGTTGCCCCATATAGCAAACTGCACCCATCTGTCACATAAGTAAGTTAAACTGAAAGCATAAGGCAGTTCTAAATAGGTCTTTGGCAAAGATCTTTACACAAACAGACACTCCAAACACATCACATCACAGTTTGAAGTGACAATGTGGGTCTAAGTCATTTTGACCTGACCGAAGTGGCTTCAAGAAGGTATATTTTACTATTCTAACTTTAGATGCTAATCTAACAATAACATATTCCTTATACAGGATGTTAAGAGGCATTAAATACAATGGGAACTCTTAAGACTAAAGGATAAGACTTAATATACTATGTTAATGAACCAGTGTCTAAGTATTAGTCCTGCTTTAATGAATATATCCTGATTATTAACAATAGCTAATCCTTAATTCGTTATTAAGTACAGACTAGTTACCTTTTCTGCATGTGCCCTTCAGTAGAGTGGTGCATTATGCTGTGCTGTACTGGTAAAGCATCATTACTTCATGATTACCTTGTCATTACTTGCTTTTTTTGCTTCCCCTCAAGTAGAGTATCACCCACACACATCCCTTGTTCACTTATGTACTTTACTGTGAAGTTACCAGAAAACATGGGAAAATAAAAGTGATAACCCACATGCACCCATCATGCACCAAAGTATTGTTCCCTTAAACAACCTACCAGCAACAAGTTTATGCAGCAGTTGTAAAAGCCCTTATTCGTACAATTGCTACAGTTTAATAAGGAGTAACAAGCAATTGTTTCTGTAAAAACACGCTAGATTATCATTTGAAAATACAATTAAGACCCATTATGATATACTGAGGAGTCCTTGTCTCAGCTTTGTTTGATAAATGACAGAAATTAAACAATTTTGCGAAGCAAAATATTGGTCCTGGCGTAAAAAGTCTTAAATGAAGACTGATTAGCACATGATTGGAAGTGTTAAACATTTGCGTGTGGTAACTGTAATAGTAAAGCCCACCAATTAACAATGTCGGGAAGCACTGCAAAACAGTAAGTTTCAACCGATACGTAAGGACACAATCCAGGATCATCATGCATAGCAAGGTGATGCTTTATTTTATTAAAACTAGCCTGCTTGTCAGTTAAAGCCTGTACTGCAAGCCCTGCCTCTAAGAAACAGGCCGAGTTACGTGGGGAGGTCCCCTTTCCAGTGGAAGCTTTCATCCTGGCCATGCAGGGCCTCTCAAAAGATTTTTAGAGACACTCTAAGCTAAGCCTCACATCAGTGCAGAAGAGTGCAGATTCAAACATATTTTCTTTTTTATACTGAATCATAATTTGTTGCTAGAACAATTAGTCTACTTAAATCTTTTGCTTTGTCACTAACATTCAATTTTAATGAGGTCAGGGCCCTACCAAGAATAGTTGTACCTATCACACATAAATACTGTATAGGGAGCAATGTTGGGACACTTTGTCATGTGGTGGTGCCAGGTATTGAATCACCAACCCTACAATTAATGAACAACCCACTCTATCATCTAAACTACAGCAACCCAGGAATAGGATGGTGAAACAAGAAAAATAGGCTTTGTTAAGTATTAGTGCTATTATTAATAAAATAATATATGGATACTTGGGGTTAGTGGAAACAAGCTGTCAACACAACATGGAGTAATAATTTGCCAAGTGTTCATCACTGAGTGACCCCGTTCACATTATACTGTATGCAGTCATTTGATTCATTGCTAATATAAAAAATAGACTATATCTGCTTTAAGGATAAGGGTGTGTTTCTGGCTAATATAGCACCAGCATTTATGTGTATACCATTAGACTGCAGTATCTACATTATTGTCCATTCAAAGAGTTTTGGACATTTTTGAGAATAAAAAACTACTGGATTCAAATTGAAATAGCAATATAATCACAACACTGTATAAAGCCTCATATTCCCAGAGTGTTTTCTCTGAAAAGAAAATGAAAAAAAAAATGTTGCTGTAAAGTAAATAGCTATAATATCTTCCAACAGAGTGTCAAAGATTATCCAAACACAGCCCCATGAATCTGCTCATGTCGCTCGCTCTGCAGTCCAGCAGGGCCAAGCTTCCTTCATCCCATGAGCAACTGTGAGGCTACCGGCTGGCTCAGGAACAGATTTAGGTCCCAGCAGTTATTTGGCTGAAGCCGAGACAGCGGTGCACCGTGGAAACGGCAGGACAGTATCTACCAACAGAGTTGTTAATTAATGCTAATTGCTAGAGGGGGTCAATTATACACTCCATGGTGCATGATTAGGACCACCGTGTTAGCGACCAATAAATCAAAACAACAGCTACCCTCTCCTCTGCTGAAACCAGAACACAAAAACATATTTGTGTTGAATTAAAGGTATAATATGAGGGATTCTTTTCCCCTCTGCACAAAATAACCATAATATTTCTCCAGGGAAGAATAGACATGTAACTCAAACCCAATCATTTAGCAATTACTTGGATTTGTGCACAGATTTCTGGCTTTCAAAACTTACTTTCCAGCCCGTACTCTTGTGGTTTGGAACAACAACTTTACACCCACTACATTACCAGCAATGAAGTTCCTACTGGCCTGCACCCACCTGCATTTCCAGCTGCTGGCAGCTAGGGATGATGAAACAAAGATTCACCATGCAGATACATAGATTTTTTACTAGAAACTTTTTGGGGATTTCTGGTGTATTTTCTCTACAGTATGAAAACGGACTTTATGTGGTTTTAATTACAGGTTGCCATTGGTCAGGTCATGCGAGGGATGTGAAAGAAGGAAACTCATACATTTAGCTGAACTGGGTGGCAAAGTTTGCTGGATTAGCTTTGGCCATGTGGTCCTTCATGTCAGCAAAACTTTGAAAACTGCTAGCAGAATGAATTAGACCAGCAGCTGCAACCATATGGTGCTTACATGGTTTGGCGGTTCAGTGACCAATGGTGAAGACACAAGATTGGTGAGACCATTACTGTGATTCTTTTCCAGTATTGAACATTTAATGGGCCCAAAATGTCTTTGTCCACTTTGCAAACAAACTTTGAGGCAGCCTGCCTTTAATCTTCGATGATTTTCATTATCCTTTGTTTAGACAAGTCCACTTACTCCACTACATATAGCTGCACCTGATCACTGTGTTTACTTTAATTTTCTTTTGTTGTGATGTGGTGGAACATTTCTCACTGCATCCTCAGAAGATGAAAGTGGACTAAATTAGACATGTAAACACTGTTTGATAGAACTTAATTAAAAAAGTTACAGTTAAGGTTATTCTTCCTGAATAAGTTCAATCATAATGAGGGAATAAATTCATAGAATAAAGAAATGAGTTTATTGGCAAATTCTGCTGGGACTTACTTATTGAGAGGAAAGGTAAGAAGTCTATTTGTCTAAGAGAAATTGCACAGGGCTTATTTTTTAAATACTGTTATATGTATGTGTTTGTAGAGGCTAATGAACTAGTTTTAACTAACACAAAGCCTTTTTGTGTGCTGAGAATTCAATTACAGATATATTATTAATTATAGACATTTCTGAATTCTAGAGTGGGGTAGGGTGTCTTACATTTTCATATAGACAAAAGAAGGACCCCGAGGGGCCCCAAGGTCCCAGTGCAATTGTGTTTCACTGTGTCAGTGTTAATTTAATTATTGTCAATTAGTTTGGTAATTCGCAGCATGTATTAACAAGAGCAACTTAAACAATAAGGACCTTGAAATCACAAAAATGTATATTCTCCCACTCACCTCCACTTGTATGTAGTCATGATGATCGTTTGAACTTCATTTGCTGAGGCTTTGAGATGTTTATCATTGAGATATTGAAATGTCACGCTGGAAATATTCTGTTTAAAGTTGCCCTCCACTCACAAATATGGTTGTCTTTTTGTTCCCACAGTTGAATGTTTGAGCTTCACTGTACAGAATGATGTTTGTGCAGAGTTTGACACTAGAAGGACGTTTTCACATTCAACTGCTAAAAGTGGAAAGCTCAATGAAAATCTGATTTTTAGGGGTGTGTCTACGGGCATGATTTGTGACATCACAAATACTGTGGAAGCCAATGTTGGTCCAGTATTTAACTTGGTCTCTAGTGCACATGCACTGAGAATGATCTCTACAGTAATACGGGAAACTCTGTTGTCCAGGAGTCCAACTTGTATAGATTTTTTATGAAGAAGAAGGAACAGATGTGATTTCAAAGATTTTACCAAGATAATTGCAGTTTCTTTGTGAAAAGAACACATTAGATACAAATTATTATTTAAAATGCAAGAGCAATTTATATACATGTTTAAACATGTCTAGAGGGGATCTTTAAGAATTGCATTAGGAGTGCTCAGTAGAAACAGAATATATTTTCAGTAGACTATGTTGATTAACTTTTACCACAGCCATTCAGCAAAGATAACAACTCAGTCAAATCGAAACAGATAGAAATACAAATGTCATAAACACCTTGTAGGCTGTAACTTCAGTACTGTGACATTCTGCCATGCTTCTCTTCAGTAACCTCAAAAAATGCCTGCTAACGAGCCAAGGAAGTGAGATTTTTATTAGCTGTCTCTTCATTTTTAGACATTTCAAACCAACTTTATTTTCACTGCATGCACAGACCCCTTTTAAAAAATGATGCAATAGGCCCCTGTGAGCTATTATGGCCCATTTTGTGTCAATAAAAATTTGAACACTATTATCAACTGTACTGTTGCTGATAAAACAGTTAACAAGGAGGTCGTGAATTTTCCTGAGTAACTTTCACATTGTTTCTGGATCAGACTTGGTATTGATTCATTTTGCAAATGTAATTTTTATTGCTTTCATTAACAGTTAAAATCCAAAACTAAAAATGTAAAAACTAGAACTGCAGGATATGTCTGGAGGTGAGTGGGGAAAATATACAAATATTGCGTTATTAACTAAACGTGGGTTTCTTAGTTGTAGAAGGCCCATCTAGTTTTCTGATTTTGACATTTATTACCTTGTTGATATTGTGTTTACATGGTGCATATTGATAAATTAATTAGTGTTTAATCAAATTTTCACAAGCTAATTGGAGCACAGCAGACCTAGGGCCAGGTAGATTTCCAGTACAGGAAGACTGGTTGGTTTCTGGAGCTTTACATTAAATATACTTCATCATTCATGTACGTCTGCTGTGTGCTTGAAGGGGTCTGGGTACATATGCAATACACAGAGTGGTAGAAACAAGGGTTCGGTAGAGATCCACTTCTCATTTTTGCCCTTGAGTCCCTGTAATAGGGCTTAATCCAGCCATGGAAACAGTACAGTGGTAAATATGAAAAAAGAAAATATGGGGTATGATATAGCAACCCATATATTCATATCTCAAAATCCAGAACAGAAAAAGATTTCCCTCATTTGTATGCACCAAAGTTTGTTTGTAATTGAGGGCATCTCTGCCAGGCAACAGTAATTACAGTTCCTACACCACGCGAGCTAGAGCCACAGGCCTACCTTATAAAATCTGGCACATATCAGCAGGGAACAACAAGTGCAAGGTTGTCACCCGAGGGACACTTCCATTACGTGACAAAAGTGGAAAGATAATTTGATTTACTGTTTAGTTAGGCAACCTCTGTCAGACCTGCAGCCATACACAGTAGTGGGGGTGCCTGAAGATTGACTACAAATGAGTCTACTGACCTGCCGGGGTCGCACCTTCCGGAAAACAATTTGTGCTATCATTTAGCGGGATATATCAGTTGCTAAAATGTGTTCCATGGCTGATTTTTGACTAATGGATCAGGTGCAAAAAGATAGTAGCCAATCACTTCCAATTCCAGAGGGCAGAGGCATCTGAAACATCACCACCACTTTGGTAAGTTTGGAAAAGGTACATGCACGTTGCAATGTGGAATCAGATGATAAGACGTCTGATATTTCAGATTTCTATTTCTATTTTTGACATCAAATGTGTCTAATCTTTGTGACTACTATCCGTTATTGTTTTCATTACAAGAATATTATCAAGTAGAGCAGTTCCCTGTCTTAATCGTGTGTGAATGTACTACAAGCTCTATATATAGACCTATGTAAGTAAGTGGATTTGTGTGATTTTGTGCCTTTCAGTTCAGTGAGGCACAGCCGTTAATTGATACGATCAAAAGCTTTTGTTATTTATGAGAAACCTCAGTATCAGATAGAGCTGAACAAAAGTCTAATCTTTCAACAAGATTAACAAAGACGAGACAATATTCAGAAAGATTTAAATAAAAAAATAAAAAAAAATAAAAAACGGAAAGAAAAGGGGAAATTGCATTATATATAATCTCCTTTGCTCATAAAGAAATAAAATAAATAACCGGGACAGATGAGTATTACAGTAACACAACACCACAATTTACTTGCCAGACTAATTAATATAATGAGAGCCTTTCTCGTGAAAAACTTTTATCTCCCTGGGTACATACTCTCTGAGATGGGAATAATGAATCAGGATTAATATACAATGGTTTCAAATCCTTGTTTTTTTCCTTTGATAAGACATTAATAATGATAAGCAGCAGAGAAGGTTGTATTAATCTAAGTATACAGTTAAACGAATGTTTAGAATGATATGATGAACTGTCTTGGATGGTGACAAGAATACACACATCGAAAGTGCTTGTTGATTGCTTTCATTGTGACCATATTTTAAAGGAGTTCTAATCAGTCTGACAGAGCCACGCAACGTTCATTCCTGCAAGTTATTTGAACAACGCTGTTGGCTATATTCTTTTAAAAGTTGAATTGTCCCAACTTCATAATGTCAAACTGATAAAGCACATACTTAAGACAGAATATTTTCTGAACAAGCAAAATGGCAACTTTTAGGGATGAAAGGTCGCCTTTAACATCAGAGACATTTTCAAGCTAAGAAAAACTGCTGGAAGGTGAAAATGATGAGCATTTTAAATGTTTTTCCCCCGTTGATGTGTTTTCTTATCTTGTTGCTGTTTTTAGGGTGCAGGTTCAGTCTAAAGCTGTAATAATACAATGTTGAGTCAAGTGGGTTAAAAGTCCATTTTTGCTTTCCACAGCATCAGGAAAGACAGTGAAACAGACTTTTATAGCGTTCAAGGAGTGCAGGGTCAGAATATGCTAGGTGACTAAGTGAAGAACAGCCGGGGAAATATAATGCTACAGGGCTGCTTTTGTCTTTATCACACCGTTTGATGACGCATACATCTGCTAGAAGCATTTTTAAAGATTCAGCACAGCCATCCTGTTGTTTTGAGGATGGGTCCAGTTGTGCTTCCTGCTTTGTTCTGTTATATATATCTGTTCTATGTGAAAGTATTCCATGTTCTTCAAGGCTTTCCAGGACCTATTTGTGGGGAAATGTTGCAATGTACTTATTTGATGTATCCACTTTTAGTCAAACTGCTTTCACTTTTCAATAAGAAGAAAAAGCCCACCAAACACCAAAAAACACAGAGGACCTCAATGTAGGCTACACTGCTAAGAGTTTCTTTCAAGGGGTACTGTGTGGGAGTCACAAGACACATATTTTAAAAAAGAATGGTCAAAATGAAAGCAGCAGCATCTGGTATCTGGGCTATTTGTCCCTAGTATGGGCGAAGCCCCAAAACCACAGCAATATTGCCTGACAAACTCCCATGTCTTTCAAACTCCATGCCTTCTTCTTTTGTATATGTGTAGTCTCCAAGCCCAGATAACATGACGACATCCCTATGACATCATCTGAGTTCTTTTCAAACTTTAAAAAGCGCCCTTCAGAGCCAAAGAAGACTTTATATAAAAATGTTAACAGGCTGAGTAGCACTCCTCACAACAGGTGAACTGACTCTCATGTGTAAAATTGGCCACTGTTCTATCTCTGACTTTTGATTGTCCGTGACCTCTCATCTGCATAAGAAAACCACACCAAATCAGTAATATTTATAAAAATATATTTCACAAAGTAGGAAACAATACAGGGTATCTTAGATTACAGTACAGGGAGTAAATAATTGAACATACACATTTATAAGCCTTAAAGCACAGTAGAAAATATGATCTGCATGTAGGACTATTCCATATATATTGTTTAGTCTACCGAGAACTGCCATAATACTGTATCAGTACAAACTGAGTATGCACGCAGCTGTAGTGCCATTGAAATTCTCATTATGTGCAAGAGCTAACGTGCAGAGACAAAACCTACCACCTCATTGAAAGCTAATGACGTTAGCAGTAACTATATGTACAGTACAAGTCTTTTTTTATTGATATCATACACTGTAAGCACAATATGCAATATGCACATGGTCTGGATTTGTATCTTTATTTTTCTTGGGCTAATGCAATCTGTGTTTCCTACATGAGATCTGATGTTTGGAAGGAGTCACATACTCAGGTATCAATTGGACTATTGTGCTCAGACGCTCACTGGCTGTACCTCAGAATATATTATGAGATATATTTTACACAGAATTAGCATGAGTCAGGAAGGTTTCATTCCTGCAGTCCCAATTAATTAGATATTGTTAAAGTAAATTAGAGCTCTTGTTTGCCTGCTTACATCTAGTCTATATCATCAACTGCAATAGATTCATGATATGGTTTGGCTATTATGAAATAGTGTTCAAGTGGTTGAAAAAACAGCTGAATGTGAAATAATCTAAACACACTCACTTCAAATTGTCAGCACAGAAAACATGATTTAAGAACAAAAATACAAAAACTCAGAAAACAATAATGAAGAATCAACACGTCTCTTGTCAAAAAACAGTAATTACAATTGTATTTAATGTTGCTTCTGTAAAAAGAAGGCCTCAGAGTTTCTACATTTCTCTTTTTTGTCTTCACTTCAGTCTTTTATAGGCTAGTAACACTTGCAACCCACACCTGTAGCGTGTAAATACAAAGAGTTGTATAAAGCAAGCCTTTCAGGGCTTTAGATAGTTTATAAATGTGGCCACCAGAGAAGATATCAAATGATAACAAATTCACCTTAAAGCCAATACTGGGTTGTCTTTTTGCTTTTTTCAAATCATACATACATTCATCATTGTAATGTAGACCATATATTGCTTTTTCATTGTCATTTTGTTTCACATCACCAATCAGCTGGGTTGCTTAGGGAGACATGAAACAAGAGTCCCTCTGCAACTTCTGAGGTCCAGCTTGCTGTCCATGGAGCATGGAGTATTGTGTCCGCTCAAGCTTCAGAAAACCCAACGATATTCATTGCTTCCTTTCATCAGGCAACTACCATCCATTCCAGGGTTTTTCTGCTACTGGCAGTCACAGCAAATGACTAACACCCAAAATACTGCTAGATACTCCACAACGGAATCTAAGTTACACTCCACAAGAATCATAGATCTCCTAATAAAGACATTGTTTGGCTCAACAATTACAATGCGCTTGACGTAGTGGATGACGACTGCTATACCTCACTCTAAGAAGAATACAAAAAGGTGGCCTCTCTTGTTATTAACAGTTTTTTTCTTTTGAACATCTGTTTCTAAAAGCCAGCAAACCCCCTAGTGTTTAATACACAAGTATGTGGACAGAAAAAAAATCGGAAAGGTCTTTTTTCTAACAAACCAAAGGTCAGGTCTCGCGGTCGCTCTCACCCACGGAGTAGAGCTCCCCAAGTCTTCTGAAGCGCGGGCCCCACTCTCTGAGATAGTCATAGTTCTGGTCCGAGTCTGATGACGCCGTCTCCAGTGAGCTGAGGGAGCCAGCAATGGATCCCCGGCCCTCGTATCCGTAGATCTGGATGGAGTCGTAAGGCGGTGCTGTGGGATCATTGTCTGCCTCATGGAGCCGAACGTTGATGAATTCGTCCACGTCCACGCCGTTTGGGCCAGAGTGCTGGCCCGCCCGGGGCATAAACTGCAGGTCAGGCTTGATGTCCTTGCGTGGCAGGTAACCATTGATGCCATCCGGGTTCTGCAGTGTTGCAATGTCGAAAGCCTCCGTATCCTCCTCGCCACCTCCTTCGTCATCGTAGCGGATAATATTCTCCCTCACATCTTCGTCATCCTTGATAATCAGGGGCTCATTCTTGTGTCTCCTCAAGGTCACAAATAGTACTACTATTACTGTCAGAAAGATGGAAAGAAAGGAAGAAAGAAAGAAAGAAGAAGTCTAGGTCAAGCTCAAGACATTATTACAATGAATTTGTTAAACAGATGTAGATGAACACTTCAAAATGAATAATTAATAAAATAGTTGTAATAATCTGAAGGTCATGAATTATCTACTTGTACTGACCATGGAAAGTATCATACAATGCAAAAAAGAAATACCTCACCTAACAGCAGTATAATGCACGCCAGGATGGCAATGAGAGCTCCCATACTAAGGCCAATAGGTAAGACGTAGGCCTCCACGTTGCAGGACTGAACAATGCCGTCTTTACTGCACCCACAGACTCGGATGGTCAAAGTGTTGGTGCTGCTCATCGGTGGGTTCCCATTGTCGGTCACGATGATTGGCAGGAAGTACATCTCCTGTTTCTGTCGTCGGAAGGTATCATGCTTGGCTAGAACGCTGATTGAATTGTCTGTCAGAGAGAGGTAAAGCCAGGGATGAATTTTTGCAAGCATGTGTGAAAAACCCATTATTATTCATGGTGGCAACAGACTGAAGCTCTATTATTAAATTGTGTGAAGATCAGTGCAGCATGAGGGTAAACTAATTTCACATCAATCGTCACCAGGCTTTCTAGCACTCTCACATTCCAATGTTGTAGATGGATTTCAGCCACCTTCCTTTTTCTCGACAGTCCAATTTGGGAATTCTGAAGGAAGGCAAGCCCGAGTTTGCGGTCCCTCTTTGAAAGCTTAGGAAATGAAGGGACCACGGCAGGCGACACTGACTTAGAAGATGGCACATGTCGACCCAGAAAGGTGCCAGCTGCTCTTTGATGACACTTCTGTGAAGCTGCCTGCTCATTAGCTGGCTCTCCTTACCCCGCTCACATTATCAAACACTTGCATTCCCATAAGAATCTACTCCTGCTGATCTTATGGAAAACGTAAAAGATTTCTGGTAGTATAACCTTTGCCTCTTTGCTTAAGAGTGAGGGGGAAGACAGATCTGGTGATATACGCTGTAGAGAGACGGGCCACGTTGAAACATTTGCGTTGACAGAGCAAACTTAATCAAAAGATGGAATGCTTCATGATAGAATTATTTGCTTTGCACAATCTGTAATTGATGTGAACATATGCTCAGATTTATTTTCTTACGAGTGCTGCCACAAAGTGGTACGCCGTGCTTTGTGAGCACCAACATGTCCTATTTCATTTGGATCATTCAGCAGTGCATAGTGAGTATGCAAGTATCTAATATACTGTAGTGAACCATCAGGGCTTGTCCTCGTATACAGGTCATTTTCAGTTTCTTGGCAACTATTGATGGTAAAAATAGAATTTAACATTTCCTGCCCATCAGCCCTTCTACAGAAAAAGTCTGCTACTCAAAGAGAAAGACAGCTGTGCAGATAACCTTCAAACAGATTGAACTCACTGGAGTTACAAGAATGCCATTTTTATATATAAGGGCACATTAAAGTGTTTCATCCCGCAACTGAAGGACTGCGCTGAAAAACAATGTACAATAAAATGTTGTCACTATAACAAAAACAAAAGCTCATTTGAATTAATTTTTTGCTATAAATAATTTAATATGGGAGGTTCCAGGTTCCAGTCAGTCAGTAACTTTCTGAATGTCTCAAGTCTCTTATGATTATATGAGCAACAACACACATATATGTGTGTATCCAACCTGCTAAAGGGTATACACTAATAATATAATATTAATTTGAACAATGACGAGTATTGCCTCATCCTCCTGTAATAAGTTACAAATGCAATCATTTCAGGTTCACTGTATAGTATGGTGGCGCTGAAACCAAGAAATGTAAAATATGAATTTCTCCCTTTTGCGTACAAATTACAGACCTACTGGCAGCCACTGTGACCACAAGTTACAAGTATGGGATGTAATGATAACAAAACATGGTTAAACATTAGCATCAGTGGAAAGTAATGAGTAATAAAGCAACTGAACTTACTCAGAACTGTCACTTATAAAGCAATATCTATCAAAAATGTGCTAACATTATCCACCACAAGGTAGCCTACTGGTCATTGCAGACCAAGTTAGACTAATCCTGAAAAGTTTCTATCAACAGAATTTCATTTTTGTCAGTTTGGTGAATGTATGTTGTCTCAATTACTGATAATGTGACACTCTGCTCTGTTGCAACCCGCCTCCTGAACACAGTGCTTGATATCCGGTATACAGCTGGTCAGAGCCTTAGCCATTTTCCACAGTGAGGACAACCCCTAACCTCTTCACTGTTCAATCCCTACAATTAGACTCATCATCGCAAACAAAAGCAGCAAACAGAGGCTCACAGGAGCCTGATGCTCTTCACTGAAGTGTCTCCCACAGCTGCCGATTCAGATAGAAATAGTAACTGAAGTGCTGGGGGATATGGTGCGATGGGCTTCTTTTCTCTGTTCGGAATTAGCAATACCATAGTCAAGTGGTTGCTGCGGTATGTAATATATAGAGCTGAGCCACAATACATATTTACTTTGGTTTCAGGCAAGTGAGGAAAATGCAAGCTCTTTTGCTGTTTGGACTAACTCAGAGCTTTGCTTATGTTGGTGAAAGAGTTCTAGTGGGGGTTTTATCTGTTACATCATCTTAAGAAACTATTAAATCTCCTCTTAACAAAAGAGCAGAGTTCAGGAACTTGCATGTTTTATACACTTTGAGGTTGATCCGCAGTTAAGACGGAGTATTTTGCAGCGAGTCTGTGCCTGTTAAACAGCCCTTCATATTTTACTTGCAATTTTCTGACAGGATTTTTACACCTACAGTACGTGACTGGACACTTTTTTTTTATGTGTCAAAAGAGGCATCAATGTACTTAGCCATGGCTATTTTCCCATTTCCCGTGATTATTACACTGGAATCTTATGTTCCTGCCTGCTAATGTACCTGTTTCAAGAGGAAATGTTTTTATTTTTGTCAAATGATGGCCAGTCCATTTGATGACCTAATTTTTAGAGATTCTTTTCTCCGTCAGAGAAGTTGCAGTAAGTTAGCCTGCAGCCTATGTGTCGAAACAGAAGGCCAGTACCATATGAAGATTTGTTTGCCTCAAGCTGAAAACATTACACAATGTCATCATGAACACAGCCTGTTCAGAGCCAGTTATGGAAGGGAGGCTGGAGACGAGGAATGGAATAAAGAGAGAGAAAAACAGCAAATAAACCAATCAGAGTATTTAACAAATGAATTTAGTACCATCTGCCATGCGGCAACAGCTCCTAAGGAGTCACCCTACATTGAGCTGCAAGACTACCAGGAAAAGCCATTTGGATCCCATTCATTTAGTTTCTCTCAAAATGCACTGGGGAGTAAAAAAAGCTGGTGTCCAGACAATTTCACATCTGCTAATTGTGAGCTACGCTGATCCACCAGATTTCGTCTCGAGTACGGCTAACATGCCGCAGGTTAGAGATTAGACTGGAAAGCCATTGGAGAAATTTACAGAAACTTCAGTCATTCCACCACAAATGAGTTACTTTTCTTTCTTCTGTCTCTTGCTACTCACCTTGGTTGTTTTTGATGGTAAAATTGGGGTTGTTGAGCATCTCCGGGACTAGACGATAGTCAAAGTAGTGGCCCTGGATTGGGTCATCTTTGTCCACCGCACTGACAGTCTGGATCACCTGTGTTGAAAACAGAGAGACAAGAATATATACAGAGGAGGGCTCAAAACTATTAGAGGAGGCAGCCTATTCATTACTTTGTTTTTGCCACTGCAGATTGCTTCAATCTAATACTGGCTGAATCACACCTGATGAAATATAGGCCCTATTCATTCCTGGAGTTTGAGATTATTATCAATGAGGTCCTGTCTAGTCTGGCACACTTTCAGGCTCCTGGCTCTATCTGTTAATCTGTCATCATAGGTCTTATCGTGCTTTATGTCTTTATGATTGATTAGAAATTAGAATTCAGGCCCTGCAGGACAGTTTTCCTTTTTTTTCAGTTCCCATTTTTTCCCCCTCTTTTCAATAAAGCTCCCTATTGTATGTATGCAGGTTCCCTGAATGAGGTCGATTGATGAGTAGGAGAATGCTAAGTACTTGTCCAGAATTTTTGGCTGGGGGAAGCATTGTGCCATCTGGAGGAGGACATGAAAGACAGTCTTGAATTATGATCCACTCTGATCAATCCTGACTGCTCTCATTTCCCCTTTGCTCCGCGCACACTGTGTCAAGGGAGGAGCGTTGCAGGGAAAAAGGACCGTACTCCCACCTCTGTAGTTTCCCACTGAAATAAATAGGCTATAATTCACTGTGGCCAATCATTACAGGGGAGGGGAGAGAGAGAGCGAGAGGGAGAGAGTGACAGAGAGAGAGAGAGAGAGAGAGAGAGAGAGAGAAAGAAAGGGAGGGAGAGAAAGATAGATCACTGCTTTGACGAATGAGCCACTTCTTTCCTTACCTGTCCAGGTTTTCCATTTTCACACAGAAAGGCCTCGTATTCGGTGGCAAATTCAGGGGCATTGTCATTAATGTCCATAACTCTGATGGCCACAATTGCCCTCGATATCTGGCTGTGGTTTCCTAATTTACAGTGTGAAATAAGGATAGATAGAGAAAAGGGGAGATAGATAGATAGAGAGAGAGAGAGAGAGAGTAAGGAAATCAAAAGGGAAGGGGCAAGAGGAGATAAATAAGAAAAGACAATGAAAAAAATTGAAAACTGGAAAAAAACAAAACAAGTTTACACATGAAATCCCAGGTAAAGTCTGTGACCTAGTTTTAATTTCCTTTATTTTCCATCTTTATTTCTCCCTTCATTTCCTGAGCTGATGGGAGGACAGATGATAAGCCACATCAATCTACATTTCAGCTGGTATCAGTGATGCAAAACAGGATTCTAGGCAACAGAAAAGAGAATCCCAGTCAATGTGCTTTTGAAAATCCCCTGTACACTGTAATGTTTAAAACATGAGGGTTAAAACATACATATTAATGAGTCATTGGTGACTGAAGTCGAAAAAGACAATAAAAGACAGTTTAATTAGATTAGATTTTGATTGGAATTATTCATCTCTGGCAATTGACAGTCCCTTTCGAGAGTCCCCACAAACCCTTGTATTTATTAATCAGTAACGTAAATGCCAACTTTTAAAGCACATATCTATTAATCTATTAATGTGGGCAAAGAGGGCTGGGTCACTGTGTCCAGTGACAGTGGTGTGTATTTGTGCTGAACTTAAGCTAACATTAGTTCCCATAAGGTATCAGACCACGTGTGTGATGAAGTTTTATTGCTTATGAATTCAACTCGATTTGTAAGTAATAGTCTCACTTTAATTGGTATTATGAAATTGAACAATTGCCTTATATATAAAATAAAGAAAATAAATAAGCTATATAAATTATATATACATATTTATTCTTTTTTTATGAATTTTCAAATAAAACCTAAACCTAAAGCAATGTCCAAGAAATTCAAGGCCACCAGACAGGCAAGGAGATGAGATGAAAAAGAGGTAGGCAGTGAGGAGAGTGGAAATTGACAGTCTGATAGACAGTGATAGATGGATTAGAGCAAAGGGAGAGAGGGAGACATAGCCCACCCCCTTACAAAAGTGACTTTCCCCCAGCAGCAGACAGGGAATAGAATCTGATTAGTCAGATGTCAACCGGTGCGAGGCGGCAGAACGCTCCTCCGTTTGGGTGGCAAATGGCATCGGGATAGAACTGGGAACACATCTATTCCTCTTCACGCCAGAGAAGACACCGGCTTCCCCTCCCCATCCGTGAAGAATAGCAAAACTGCCATATTTATTTTGGCAAATTCCTATTAGGTGTTTTCTATGATGCCACTATCTTGAGCCACAGTTACTTTGCCAAGAGGCATGAAAACGCACTTTAAATATATGGGTGCAAGAAATGACAAGGCAACCAGCTTATCAAATGAGACACATTCAATTCCTCCAACGTGCTGCTACGATGGTGGGATTTGTCTGTACTGCACGGGCAAAACATTATGACAGCGTTTGGGCTTTCATTTATTCTGACAATTAATGTGTGTTTCCTTTGATTAAGGAAAGAAAGGGACAGATAGAGGATGAGGCAGAGAGACAGAAGGGGGGAGAGATAGAGGGGAAAAGGACATTTAAAAAAAAGTTACAAGCTGTGTAAATTTCTATTCCAATAGCTTTAAGGGGTACATTAAGCTTTATCACGACATACAGCCCCCCTGAAACAATCTGTATGCAAATAAAGCCTTACATATGGTTTGAGCTGTTTGTAGCTCTGCCGGCAAGATTTTCTACATAGTCAGTGAGTTTTGCGGTTCGCAGATGTTCTTTAATCTGTAATGGATGCTGGCGTTGAAACAATCCACTCTGGAGCATGTCTTTAAAACTGTTTATTTGATACGTCTTAATGTTTTTGCACTTCCACAAATTGACTACTGAGCTGTTTAATTCAATCAAAACTCAGCAAATCAACGTATTTAATGCCTCTGTGGATTCAAATGCTAATTGTTTGTGCCATACTCTCAGAGCGATTAAAAGGGTTGCATGGTTTACAAAGCGCTATAGTGTTGAACAGAAGATTGTGTGTAGCAGGTCACTGATTCCTTTGATTGGAGGCCGCGAAGTCGTTTAGAAGAAGGAGATATTGTACGTGTCTTCCTGCAGTTCTCAGGTTATAAAACTTGCATGCCAATGAACGCCTAATAGTATGTTGATTTTGAAAATAGGACATTACGATTCATGGGGAACGACGTTCACAGCGTGGATGGACAGAGTCAGGAGAGGTTACTTACTGACTTCTGTGGCGGTTACTGTGATGTTGTGCCACATGTCCGTCTCCCGGTCCAGTGGTTTGGCCAGTGTGATCTTCCCATCGTCCACGTTGATGTTGAACTGCCTCTCCAGGTCTGTGTGCCGATCGATGAAGTACCTGCAAAGACCATCAATCATCAGATATTTGAGCCAAAACTCTTTAGCGACCCACCACTGCAGCATCTTTCGCAGTCCGCTGGGTGTTGTGGCTAACAGGGCCTTATCCATCAAGAGAAACCTGTAGATGAATGCACATTATAAAGGAAATAAATAATGAATTAGAGGATAATTACAGCCTTCACGTAAGCAGCAGGGTGCATTAAAGCCTAACAAGGTCTGAGAAGCCCTCCTCCCAATCACGGGGACGCCTCCCTCCTGCAAAAAAAAGACCATTAGTATATGTTATGTCAGGCAAAGAGACGGGGTGTTGTTAACCCTGTTTGGGATCTGTCAACACTCAATGACTCCCAAAGGCTTTGCATTAATGAGTTAGGACAGCATTGTGTCAGACATGAGCTCTAACAACAGACGGGCGGTGGGAGGGGATAATGGATGTAATGGAGATGAACCAACGACCGGACTGTTATGTGTGACCTTGTCTGATCTTAGGCAAAATCCGTTTGTTTTCCTTCCTTAAACAAGTAGCCATCTTTAGGTCCTCGCTAACAAAGTAACACGCTGTTTGAAATGATACATTTGTCTGTGACCCTGCCGGTGACACAGTGATTTTTTGAGTCTTGTACAGTCTTAAAAATACAGTGGCAAGACTTAAAACTCCCCAGAAAAAAATAAAAAAACTCCAGCAGCGGGTATGAAATTGGAATGCGCATAAAAGAGAATTTTCCGATGCCACTTGAAGCTGTGAAATCGCTCTTTCAAGTAGAGACTCGCACGGCGCCAATTCTTGAGACAAGCCCACACAAAACTGACTGAAAAAGAATCTGTCATTATGGGTCATCTTTGGTTTCACGTGTTTCATTTGTCATTATGTGTGACTGTCATAAACATCCTACTCACCCAAATCCCCGGGCCACTGTGATTCACGTGAGCTAATTACACCGTGTACTGCACAAGTGTTTCCATACCTCCAGGACAAACTGTCCCTGTGCCTCTCTCTCTGCCTCACTCTCACATCTTCCATCACAATCCTTCCCCACCCCTTACTCACCAACAGTCAAATTGTTTTGGGTTTTTTTTCTCCTTTTCCATCCAGCTGGGTCTCGAAGCTCTTCCTAATCCAATCCCCCTATCCAATTCTTTGCAGACCCTTTCCCCACACAGACATCCCATGGCCCTGCTCACCCCGTCTCCCTTTCTTCCTCACCCTGCGTCTTGTACCATCTCGCAGTGCAACCGCTCATCCCTATCTGTCCAGACCTGTTGGCAGGAACCCTACAGTGTTTGTGTGAGAGAGAGAAGAGAGAGGGAGGAAGGAAGGCATACAGTGGGATGGAAAGATAAATAGAGAAAGTGTCCCAGCAAAAGCCAAAGTCACAACAACAACAATTTATATGAAGGAGGATGCTGCTAATACAAGAATGGTAGGAAATTAAATAAATAAACCACTGGCCCAGATTCCAATTGTTGGGGAGATGTACCGAGCCGTGACATTTCCATTTTTGAGATGAAATGGTGTAAAATCCTCTAGACGCCGGGCTGGGAGAGGTCCATGAGGACCCCCACCCCCCCTCTCTCTTTCTTTCTTGCCCTGCAGTAGCAGAGCACTTTCAAGACAGGCAGACAGCAGCAAGCCACCTGGGAGCAGCCTCTCTCCTGCAGACTCAGTGGATCCCAGTCAAACTCTGACAGCCTCACGTGGAAGCGAGGAGACAGACCCTGAAATGTTCTGCCACCTGTCACTCAAACTGACAACGTGATGTGAAAAGAATTAAAAGCAAATAAAAAATGATATCCAGCGTCATATGTGCACAGGTTTCCTGAGTGTGATGTGAGAATGTGTGCAAATGCGTGCGCGTGTCTATGCATCGTGTCGTTTCAGCTTTGCTTTACTTTTCACAGGCCTTTAAATGGCATTGGGTTGACCTCAGTCTAACAGTTAAACATCACATAGAGGCTGTTTGTACCAAATATTTCAGAGCTGTGGAGCATTTGTACAAATGACGCAACAGACCTCCAGATATATTGGACCATAATAAAAAACACAATATAATACACTAATCAAATTTCATCAGTGTGACAGAAGCTGTTCTGTGCACAAAAAAAGATAAGCTGTAATCAGTGAGAGGATTACGCTTTTTTCCCCATTCATTTATAGTCCTTTGGTGCATTGATGAGTCGTCTCTGCACTGCATTTCTCACAGATCACCTGTCAATCATAAACAGTATGGCCAGGACATCTTCTCTGTTAGTTTCTGTGGGTGGTAATTTTTTTGTCTCTTTAGCCACATTGGCTATCATTATTCATGCTAACTACCCAGCGATTTTTCTTATCCATCACTTATGTGTCAAACGATTTTCTCCAGGAAAGAGACACTGGGCAGCAAGTGTAAAAGCTTCATTAACTACATGTACAATAATAGTTTAACTGCTAATGTGCTAAATCAGTCAGTAACACGTACCGGCAACACACTTTGATTTTATGAAATAGCCTTTAATTGTAAATGTAATGTTAAAGTTAAGAGCAAAACTGTTGAATCAAAGAAAGGTTTCAACTGGTCTTGAAACTTCAGTGGGGGCACATGTTGAACCAAGGTGCTAACACAGCAACATACCAATCTACAACATCTTCCACCATCAGACCCTGAGCATTGCTCATGTTGCAGTGGATTCTTTATCACAATGACACAGTGAATTGACCAAGAAATCCTCTGTGACCTGTAGGTATATGGATTAATATCAAGATACACTATGGTTTCTTTTTTCCTGAAAATAGGCACAAGTGCAACTGTGAGTGTATTTAGCTTAAAATGGAACCCCAATTGTATGTATGTATGTGTGGAAAATAAATGTAAGCATTAATTCACAACTTTGTCAAATCAAGTGTATTACTCATGGGGAGTACTTCTCAGCCTGTGTAAATGGATGTATAAGGTCTTCTGTAACTCTAGAAGGAGCTCTCTAAAAGTCTGAGAAAATAACTTTCATGACATCATCAAGGTTTGGGTTGGATGTAAAAAAAAAGTTGCATTTTGGGAAATTGTGTGTGTTTTTGACTAATCTTGACCCATACCAGAGGTTAAAAGTAAGGATATCTTCAGTTTTGACCATTCTTTTTAATTTGTCTCTTGTGAGTCCCCCAACTTTGTGAAAGCGCCATACTAAGTTGCTGGAGTACCCCTTTGATGTATCAATGTGTGCCTGATAATATCCACACTGTGCTGCATTAGCATTACCAACACTGGATTTGTGCGGCCAATATTGATATTTGAGAGTTTAAATCTGACAATGATGTATCTGTGAAATATACATTTTTTTAAACAAACAATTTCCCTCAAATCCTTTAAAGGGAGAATATGTGACTTTTGAGTAACATCAGCAACTGTGGCCACAAGTGACAATTAGATTACATGAATAAATGCTAGACATTGTGTAAAAGTAGCATAAGCACGGAAGTTATTCAATTTTATTTATATATGGATGTTATGAAGCTGGGAATTTGACGCAGTACTGTCGCAAAGCAATTTCTATCGAATGTCTGCTAACATATGACAAAGACAAAGTAAGGCTGTATTAGCAAACCCTCTGAGTGTATTTAATGAATTGTTTTATTGCATATGAATGTCTTTGTTCAGAAGTATAGTTTCACTATTATTTAAGCTTTAAACATAGTTATTACAAAATTGTGACCATGTGAGAAACTATAGAAAACAAATGCCGTAGCATCATTCCACAGTTCTGAATGAACTGTATTTTCGTAATCCCTGCACTTCATTTCTTGTTACTTATACTAATGTATCAGTAGGGCTCTAGTTGGCATTACTGCGAGGCATGCATCATCACAAAATTAGAAGCCAAAATGTTAAGCAGCTATGGAAAGGTTTTTGTATACGTGTGTGCTTTTTCACACCTGTGTATGTGTGCACAGTAGGTAATGGGATTTATCTCCGTTAGAGTGTGTGTGTGTGTGTGTGTGTGTGCATCTGAGTGACTGAGTGCCTGCAAGTTGGAAAGAGAAGGGGTTTCCGCAGAGAACAAAATGCCTCTGTGACATTCCTGCTTGTTATTAGGTCAGTAATTCCACTGGGAGGATCACAGATGTAGAGCTAATTTTTTGCAGTCCTCTGAATGCTGACCAGTTGTGTATATAACACTACATTTTATTCATGTCGAATCTCAGGCCCTTTTACAAGGAATATATTTTTTAGAGAGTCTAAATTAAATCAGGAATATCGAAATATCAAAAACAAAACGATCTGACCTGCAGAAAAGGCCTTCATGACATTAAATTGCCATTCAATTGAAACCCACCTCCTTTAGTAGACTGCTCGTATTACCATATGCAGCATGTCAGCTGTGCTAAAACAACATAAGGAAGCCGGCAGAAAGAAACAAGCTTTACAGAATTCCATTATGTTCCTGCAATTTCACTCTTTTCACAAAAAGAAGAATGGAGACAAAAATGTTAACCACACTTTTGTTTTGGGCAATGTGTATCACAGTATCAATACTTTGGAATAAAATACAGTCACAGCCAGTCTACCAAATCCAGCAGTTCGTGTCAGACAGCCATATGTCACATTGCTTTTTATCTGTGATCAGTCAGGTAGAAAACAACAGAGTACAGGCTCTAGAGAGAAGCAATACTGAGGGATTTTTTTTCATGCAGTGCACCTGAAATGTTGTTGGTTGGATGCATTAAGTACAGCTAAGGGGTTGTTTGTCTCCTCAGTGCAAAGGACATGGCAACCCACCAGAGCACTCGCCCCAAGTGGTTTAGACTCAGACTGGTTTAGTCTGGTCCGGCTGGAGAGGAGATTGAGACGGAGAGCAATTTTAATCAGAGGGGTCGACTCGAGAGCTTGTTCAGATGGCGGTCAGGAGAAGGTCCACTCCTCCACTATAGATCCACCTTCTCTAACTGCAGCTTTCTTTTACCGATTTTTTAAAACAGAAAGTTAAAGAATAAGAGACTAAAAGGGAGAGAAGAAGAGACAGAAGGGAGGGAAGAGTAAAACTGTAGGCTGATACATGTAAGTTACAGGCAATTACAACTGATACATGCACTTGTTTTTACAAGAATACTAACTAGTGTATTTTAAATCCATTTCACAGCCGAAACATAAGGGTTCATCCAATAATAACCCTGTTCATGTCTGTTTCTTACACCATTATGATCGGGAGAAAAATAATCAGCAGCAATTTTGACAATTGATTAATTATTTAAGTTTTTTTACCCAAAGAATTCTCTGGTTTCAGCTTCCTCAGTGAGAGGATTTACTGCCTTTTGTTGTTTCATGTGATTGTAAACTGAATATCTTATGTTGGAAAAAACAAGAAATCTGACGACACCATCTTGCACCAAATTGTGACAGGCATTTTTCAAAATGTTCTGATGTTTTAGAGACCAAATGATTCATCAAATTAATCAAAAAAATAATGTGCGCGTTGCAAACAAAGTTTTTAATTCTTAATTATTTGGCTCATTTGTCCAGTGAGGCTTTCTTCAGATTTCCCATTATTTAGAACATACTTCTGATCTTGTACGAGCCATTATTGGGGCTAGAGTCTTGTCAGCCAGTATATCTGGAAGGATTAAAAATTCCATCAACCCAAAGCTCCGAGTTACAGGCTAATACAAACCCTGCCTGGAAGTAAAATCAAATGGTCTTTGGTGAGAGTGATGCATCATATTAAGCCTTCCATGACAATAGTTTGTTTCATCTCATCCCCCAAAAAGGAAACACTTGACATATGTGATAGATCATACTCATCTTGAAGGAGCTAACACTTTTGGACTTCAAATAAAATCATATGTTGAGGTACAGAATTGCCCCCCCACCCCCACGGTCAGTGGCTTTGCAGGAGTCAGATGATTAATGCTGTATTATATTCAGACACTTACTGCTTCTTCATCTTTCTCACCGACAATAAAATTGAAAGTTTGAGAATGAGCTTGATTAAAAAAATCTAACAGCCCTTGAGTACTTTTTCAAAAGGCTCTATTCTGTTTGTCTGACTGGAGTGGATTATATTTTTTTGTGGCCTGCCAGTCACACAAAGCCCTTGGGCAACAATCCATTCTGCAAATAACAACTTCTCCACGAAATTGTAAAAATGGTGATTAAACGCATAATGAACACTGTGAGTGTAAGTGAATGACCTCAGGACAAATGAAAAAGACAGAAAAGAGAGAAATAGACTGCAAAAAGACAAATGGCCCGGTGCAGAAAGATGGCAGCCTGTGACTCGGTTCGCACTGCATCATGCTCAAAAACATTTAACAAGTGCCAAGACAGGATGTTGATATCTGGACAGTTTCATAGTAGCAAATGTGTGAAGAGATCATGTCAGCAGGGTGCCGCCGTTTGTATGCATTCATTATTTAGTCACTTTTTCTTTCAATAATGAGGCACTAAAGGGGGTGAGTGACAAGAAAGTAGGCAAACATAACTAGTTTTAAATACTGCACATAATTCAGAAGAAACTGCTATTTTGACATTAAGTCCAGTGATACACTGGACTTCCAAAAACCTACGACAAAAATTTAATAAACTGGTCTCTAACCCTGTCTCTCTATCTCCCTCTAACACACATATAAAACACAGACTTGCTCAACAAACAGCACCATGACGTGAAATAAAGACAGAGAGAGGCAAAATATGTCATTATACATGAAATGTACTTCTCTTTTTACCAGGGGAGGGACATCATGCAACCTCAGGGCTCAATTCCTCCTGGCAATCTCATCACTAAACATGAGGATGCCACCAGAAAAGGTGAAAAAAAGAAAAGAAAAAAGTAAAATGAAGCGGCCCTGCTCTATAGCCTCAGCCAATCTACGAAACCCAGCCTGCTCTCTGCACGCCATGCAATTACACACAACCTGTTGAGTGTTGTCCCAGGAATGCGGTCAGCAAGTCACTGGAGAATTAATGAAATTCCAAGATGGAGGGAGAGAAATTGCCTGTATAACCTATCTTCAAGGTGCCCTTGTGGTATTTCCAAGAATAAGTCAAACAAGAGGAGAATATAGCAGGGCTGGTCACACATTGAAAGAGAAAGTTGTGTTGTCTTCAACTCATAATCTACTTCTTTTTTTTTTCTTTTGGTATATCTGTGGAAATGAGAGCAATCATCAGATCGCTTCCTCACTGCCAACGACACTACCACAGTCTCCAAAGGTCACAGGCATGAAAAGATTTAATTGCATGCCTCAGTGTCAACCCTTTTATTAAAATAACCCATTATAGCCAGAACAGACTCATTTGTTATCCTACACTCTCCATCACTTCTTGAAGTTACAACAAAGAGCTTTTTTTTTTTTTTTTTACTGTATCGCTCTGATCAGTCAACAGCACGTTTAAACAGTAAAGGTTGAGGTTTTATTAGAAGCTCACCATTTATGGCATCCATTGTCTTACCTGACAAGGCTCCCAGTAGAATCCGGATCCCTGGCGGTGACTGTCCCTATGACCGTGTTGATGGGAGCGTTCTCGTTCACTTCCAGTAAGTACATCGGTTTGGAGAAAACGGGAGGTTCATCGGAGTCTTCGACCACGATCTTAACTGTGGCTGTATCCTTGAAGGGCCCACCGCTGCTGGGCTCAGAGCGGATGTTGGTGGCTTCGACTTTCAGGGTGTAGGCTCGCTTGCTCTCGTGGTCTAAAGGCTGCAGGGAGGACAAAGAGAGAAGTGGTCAAGGACTGCTTCGTTGCCAGGATAACAGGGGTGTTATCCTGCTTCCTTACCTGTCCAAATCCAAGTGGTGTAAAGTATATTTGTTGAAAATGTCTAACTTTGGCCCCCCACTGGTAGTATCCAAAATACTGCCTGCCACTGTGTCAGACAACAACGCGTGTTGCTACCCCATCATTCCACAGATCCAACCAAGGCTCTGAGCTGAGCTCTGAGCCAAGTGAGTGTCCAAAGAGGCAACTGCTTTGTCATGTTTCTACTGAAAGAGATTCATGGCGTCATAACAATTTAAAAGTGGCTGCAATCACATACAAATTACACACACAAAGGGGGCTTCAATTTGAAGAGATAGAGTACATGAAGGACTGTGATAGTGTCCATCTTATCTGTCTATTGCAGAAAACACAATTTATTTTATCACCATTTTGATTTTAATCAATATAATTGTAATTTTCAGAGTTGCACAACCTGAAAACATTTTTCAACCTTTATCGGCATGAGGGAACACAAATCTCCCTGCTAATGCTCTCAGTGAAAGCAGATTATTAGAGCTTACATACTGCTGTCACCACCAGATCACGTAAAATAAATGAGAACAGGTGCTTATTCAAGACCTTTAACAAAAGGTGTAATTTTCCTAAGAGGAATAAAAACATTTTGTACGGAACATGTACATTGTGTGACTGATGTATCTGTTTAATCGCTGTTTTCATTTGCTATACAGTATTTCCTTTACAGAAGGCCCATCATTAATATTTAAAAGAAAGAGGAGAGTCACAAATTTACTTTCTTGGCATCTCTGAGGACACCCCAGGCTGTCACAATTTCATTCTGAATCACCTCTGGTCGAATAATGGGATCAAGTCACTTCCACGCTCCATAACCAGGATTTATAGGGAAATCAAAACTGGGACTTGCCGCTTGAGGGGATAGGAGCTGGCTTGGGGAGAGAGGGGGACTAAGAAGAGAGAGCCGAACAAAACGAGAAATGTATTCAGTTAGAGAAAGAGGGAGAGAGTGAGAGGATCTGTCCCTGATGTCAGACACAACCATTGCTGAGAGCTCTGAGGGCAGGTGGGTGGAGGGGTGTCTGCAGGTCCAGCTGTGAGACAGTAGCAGAGGGGACGGGGGAGGCGACCCGTGGCTTTGACTTCCACACTCCTACACTCCCGGCATCAGGGCGCTAGTAGACAGACCAAAGCCCCTGAAGCCTCTCCCTACTCCTCCATGGTCAGAGAAGCTATTTGGAACACCTTCATTATTAAGCTCCCCTGCTCCCCCTCCTCCTCCCCGTCCTACTCACTCCTGACACCAACCCCCCCGCTCCATTCCTTCCTTTTCCCTCTCTCTGATCCTACCGTCTGTGCTGAGAAAGTACATAGTGTGGCTGGAGCACGAGCCAATAGATTACACTTTAATTCAGAGGGTAGTGGAGTAAGAGCCTGTGTAAAATTGTGGCTGGGTAGTCAACGATCTTAAATGGAAATGGAAAGAGGGGAAAGGTTTACGTTTTGATGTGAGTTATTATTTGAAAATCATTTAGTGGTACACTGGTTAAACTCTATGTTTTTTGACACTTTACTGTAATGATTCTATCATGTTTAGTTTACAGCTGAAAAAGCATGTTTAAGTCTGCAGTGCTATAAGTGCTAAGTTAATAAAAAGTACTATACTACTATAATACACATATAGATAGTATATGTAATATAACGTGTAATATATATACATAGATTAATGCAGCATTAAGAGCAGAGTACAATAAACTGGTGAGCTGCTTTTCACCTTCTCATAGGTATTATAGCACATTCTCCACATAAATTCATCCATGGAAATTGGCTCGTATTGCTTCTCTGTCAGTATAATTCCCACTTGACAGCATGCAGAAAAAACTTATAATATTTGTTACTACTGTCTTTACAGAGGAGACTCTCACTGTTAGCATATTTAATTTCACCATATCCACTTATATGGTTTAAGTAAAACAGTGGTAAACAGCTACGCTGATTAGCCTGTTTAAGTTTAATTCAATATTTAAATATCAAAAACAAAATTATAATAAAATACATCTATGTAGGCTGCTCTTTTAAATACTGTGTAATATCTTAGCCATGGAATGAAAATACAAGTCATATTCTGACCCACTCAAATGATTAATTCAATAAACGCACACAGCGCTTTGACTGAGTAATCCAGGGAGAGCCACTTTGATTTTTATTAGTATTCATGGTGGTGCTGTTGTACAGCTACTGTTGATTATTAAGAGATTCATGAGCGCAAAAGGAAAACAGAAAAGCTATGCACCAGACATTTTGGAGTAAAGGTTGCATAGCCAGTTTACATTCTTACATGTTCCTGGTGAAGATCATGGCTTAACTGAAAGAATCGGGGGGACAGCAGACTTACACTCAGCAACAAAGACACATTCTCTTTTCTCCAGTGTTAACACCCCCTCACTGTCGTGTCCCACCCCACAACCCTGCTGTGTCATTTTCCGGTCTCTCTCAAGCGTTAGCATCAAATCAGTATGTACACACAGGCCATTTAGAGACTTCAAAGTTCATCGTTGGCTGCAGGGGTGAAACCTCAGCATCCCACAAACATCCCTCGACAGGCCTGGGGGCTGGCAGATAAAAAGCTTAAAACCCAAACAGCAAAGGATCTCTCCCCTGGTTTGTGCCTCTTCAGCCTCACTTAGATCAATGTATTTTAACCTTGCCGCAAAGAATCTTAAGTAATTTGAATTCCACGTTAGATGGCACTTTATAGACTTGCACAGCTGTCGACGGGGACGGGGTATGTTGGGGAAAGAGTTGCACTGAATCTTTTATCCCGTCACCCAGGATAACACTGGGAGGATACAGAACAAAAGAGCCAAAGCATAACAACTGCTTCTTTTAACTTCAACTTGAGACGCTGCCGTCTGGAGGGATGCAAAAACAGTAAGCGTGCAAATGTGTGTGCAAACAAAGCCTTGCTATTTCCCAACACATTATCATCTATCTTGCTTTAGCGGTGTAGGCAACCAACTCAGGACCACGGAGAGAAAGCTTAGCAGACACGGGAGGTGCGAGGCTCTCCGCGGGACATGGAAGCGGAGGTTGCCTAAAAGACTAACACGTTTGACATTTGCTTTGTCAACAGTTAGAGATTTTATGACTTTGTGTCAAGTTTGTTCTACAGCGCTGATGTTTTCTTTAGTGGCGGTGAATTGTAGTCCCGGCAGATTGCCGTAGCTCTTATACATTCCACCTCCCACGCAGTTCATTGTCCACACTTTGACAAAGTCACACCACAATGTCCTTGGGGTAATGTCATTTTACATCACAACACAATGGCATTTCACATTTGAGTGATGTATAGCTTTTCTCTGAACCAACCATGACTCAAGATTTAAGAATGCCCATCCATCAATCACATGTATGATTCATTATGCAAAATCCCTTTACCAAGCAGAGCATCTACCGGCTTAAGATTGTAGAATACATACATATTTAAATAGCATGTGCTTTGGTATCTTTGATACCATGTGTTAAAATCTCTGTTTGAGTTTCCAAAGATGTCCTTGAGATACGACTGTGCCTAAACTTGCTTGCAGGTCAACGTTTTATTGAAATGCATTTCGAGTGATAATTTCACAAATTCCATATTGAGCAAAATATGGGATTGGGTGCTCTGAATGTCCACAGGCAAGCAATGATATCCATACTCTAACCTCTTCAGCTTTTATCCTGGGGGAAATATTCATACTGCATATGTAGAAACATATTACATTGCGTGAAAATAACTGAGATCCTGTGATACTATCAACAGCAAAACATGTGTCAGCCTCTGCCATACTTTCAAATTAGTTGATGGAGAAAATGCTATTGATGCGAGCACTTGCTTCACCAACATCATATTGTTACCATGCCATTATTCGCAAATGTGTTTGCCTCGAGGTTAGAGATTAAGGTTTTGTGACAGGACTGACTCTAGCTCGCTTTCCACAGGCCCATACACCTGGGAATATCTTGAGGAGCGAGCTTAATGAGCATTGTCTTTTCTTTTCTGAACAACTACAGCTAATGTTCCCTTGAGCAAGGCAATTAACCAGCAACTGCTTCTCTGCTTTGCTTTGGAGCCAACGGTAGAAGAGTAGCTCTCACATGTGAATGATCAATGATCAAAGATCAATAGGCAACATAGGTGCGGTCCATCTGCTCTCATGGTGATGGTGAAATAAAAAGTGATTCAAGCCTCTTCCACAGATTTGCTATATTTACTTGCATGTCCACACACACAGAATGTCCAGCTAGAAAACATATATATATAATGGGAAAGTGTGTCCAAACTTTTGACTGGTACTGTATTCCAAAAAGCAAATGCTCCTTATCCTTACCTGTGTAGCATAATGAATTATAAAATGAATGCATAACATGTATAAAATGTATTTTTGTTTGTCTTTGTCTAAATGTAACCTCTTTTATATTATAGGCTTGTTATTGGTTAACAGAATCAAAAGGTAGCATTTTACAATGTTATTTTAAGAGTAACTTCGCAGTATATTACTGCCTACTGAGTCACATTATTTTTAACAGCACACTGTTACATCACATTAATATAGATAGACATTTTTCCTGTAAATCACAGTTCATTACAGTAAGTCTACTGCTGTATATTGCTACATAACAGTATTTTGATGTGAATTTTACTGTAATTTACTGCGAAATTGGCACAGTAAGTTGCTGTGAAAGTAAACAGTAGCCAGTAATGTAATGTAAACGTTCAGTCAAATATTTGACAGAATTTAACTGGAAGTGAGAAACAGAGAAATACGGCCTTATGTTTATACGGCATTTTGATTTAAAACATTTGTTGTACAGTTTTCACTCATGTTTTTATGAAATTATCTGCAGCAGCTTGATGCAGTTTTGGGGTCAGTGGAGATCCAAGATTTAGTAGAAGCCTAGGAATCCTTGATTGAATGTGGGGTCATGCGTCAATCAATAAATATTGCAATATAAATAATTTCTATATAAATAAATTATTATTATTATTACTTCAACCACACTGTTAACCGCCAAAACAAAAACAGATGTTGTCTCCTTTAACATCTATATTTGAATGCAATCCAATGAAATAGATCTGCCATAAATTCTTTTCAATGTTCAGTTTTTGTTGACATAATAACAAATGTGTCAATTCCATTATATGTTTATTACTGAGGTCGTGGTTAGTAGTGGGATCAAATTTCATATGTGTACATGAACACTTAAATGTCTAATTACTAAACGAAAGTGACTTTGGGGAAGCAGTAAAAATGCTTATGTTGCACCTGGGCAATGCTCTTCTCTGTTAAAGAGTGTCTGTATTTTCAGTGTGCTGCTTAAACCTTTACTGCATAATTTGGAGTTGTTGAATGATGGTATCTTATTGTGAAGAATGGAAGTGCATTTGCACTGTATTGTAGATTTTTCTGACTGAAGAACAACCTAATACCTCTGAAAATCCAGCAGGGAGAAAATAAAGGTGTCCGATACAGGACCCTTGCACATGGATAAATCACTGGCGGCAGCATCCTTTTGCCAATTCTGGTAAAGACAAAGCTAAAGCAAATGGTTAAGACGATATTTGGTTTACTTTTAGCAGTGAATTTACTGGAAACATTACACGATCATTTATGTTAGTAGTTAAAGGGACATTTTTATATGTTTGCAAAAAGGTCTCTGAGTCGGGACACAGGTATGCTAGCTAATAACTCCTGTATCCCAGAAATGTATAAAGAGAATTGGAAACCATTTATTCCTAAAAGTTGCTCAGTGGTCTCGGATCTTCCACAATGTGCAACCCATAGAGCAAGCGGACTAGCACTTACATAATTATTTATATAATAGAGCTATTTAACTGTTCCTCCTGGGAGGTTGACATAGCAAAAGAGATGTATCCACTGATTTACAGACATCTCTTTCACAATGTAAGGCAATGGGAAATAATATTTTGGGGTCCGGAAGCTGTAATTACAAATTTGGCCCCTATGTCAAATTGGCTTCAGAGCCCACCGCCCATCCTGGGGCTTGTGTATCACCATCCATTCCCATCCATGGCCGTATTGTGTTTGACTGTCAGTCAGTGACTTACAGAGACAGAAGGAGCATTCAGAGTTGACCTTAGCCATTTCCAGCGAGTTTCTAGGTCTTACCCTTTTCAGTCGAAGAATCCCTTCTTGTGTCTGCGTGTCCGTAATAATCTCAAACACGCTTTGGTCATCTCCCTCCACAATGTTATATGTTGACTTGGAATTCTCGCCGATGTCTCTGTCATTTGCTTTTACCCTGCCACCCATTTTCCCCATCGGTAGGTCTTCAGGGATCACAAACTCATACAAACCTGGGGAGACAGACATAGCTCTTTGGGCTCCAGAAATGTTGATCAAATTAAACAAAATTATGAAAACATATTACAGTACTACATCATCATTAGACATTAGAGCAGCTAGAGGAATTCGTTTCTGAGCAGCCTGTTTGATGAAATTTACAAAATAACACTTCAATTATTACAGTTATTACCAATCAGAGAAATACTTATTTAGAGCAGCAGTAATTTGTTTCTCCTCGTTATTTGATTTGGGATGTTTAGGGTCATGAAGTTACTTACTTTTAGAGAACTTTGGTGGATTGTCGTTGATGTCCGTTAGCGTGACGGTGACAGTTGTGGTCCCAGACAAACCACCCATGTGACCTCCCATGTCCTTTGCCTGAATGACCACCAGGTACTCCTCTCTCATCTCCCGATCCATCCCATGGAGAGCAACTTTTATGGTCGCTGGAGGTGCAAACAGTTCATAATACATTAATGCAATTATAAACATGAGTGATATACTCTGCACATCATTTTAATGATGCTCATGCGAACATGCACCAGCAAGCACAAGGCACACTGTAACCTTCACGCCCACCTCACTCCCCAGGTTGTAACGTGCATTATTTTAGACCATAACTTTACAAAACAAGGACTCCATACCAAGCAGCGGTACAGAATTCCCTGCCGGTTTATTCTCTGACAAAGCACAGTCTATGTGAGCACGGCAAGGTGGTCATGACTGAGCTAGTCCCAGAACTGTTTGTTTTTAGAATGTGTTGTTCCGCCATCTGCAGTCATTTGTATTCTGATTGAGTGTGAATTATGCTGTCTGTCTTGTATAATCTTGAATATTGTATGCAGAATGGACCTTATTGACTCTGCCACGGCACTGAATATAAAAAGGGCTCAGCTCCGGCATATAGGGATAATCCACTCAGGAAACAGAGGCCCGCAGGATCATCAAATGAATATAAAACCCCTCATAAAAGCCAGGCTTTGGCATGACACCCTGCCTTGGTCCTGAGCTGCCTCAGACAATGGGAATATGCTTGACTATGATGAAAAATGTGGGAGGGGTTGGGATGTGGTCTGTGCCTGCACTTTCTATTCTTGAGATAGATTTTCCTTAGAGATGTAGCACAATTTCAGGGTCAGTTTTGCTTTTGGAGGTCACACACAACACTGATGATCAAAACAACTAGAGCATGTGAAGGAGACGAGTTGGATATTTTAAACAAAAAACTTCCTAACCTCATCGGAAAACTGTATTGAACGAAGGAGCAACGACCTTGTTGTAAAATTGAATGAATAGGTATTATATCAAATACAACAAGCTTTTATTATTTTTTACCATTTTGTCATCGTGGTTGGGGCATTTTTCCCCTCTTCCTCAAGCATAACATGTTGCTATTACCTTCCTTCCCTGAACACCCTATACATATTTAACACCTTCACAATAATGGCTGAACAAGCAACTTTCTTGACAAACAAATAGTGCATTTGGTGACCATGGGAACAGCACAACAAATCGATTTGGAGCAGTTGGGCACATTAGTGCCGTAGACTAGTATTCCCAGATGCAAGACCAAACATTTAATTTCACATGTTATGTCTCAACCTTGTATTATATAGACTTCTCTTGGAGTGGGATGCTTAGGAGCATTTTGTTGGCATTGGCTTTGCATCCTCAATGTTTGTGGTCCTACAGGCCCCACTGCTATATGTCAAAAATGGCAAAATGCACCTTTTTTGTACTTTATCTACTTTGTTTTTGCTTTTATTCTGAATTTATTAGAAACCAATTTTCAGACAAATATTAAAGTGGTAACCTTTTCACTTAGCAATAAACTGGGCTTGTACTGTACATTTGATTAGATGATAAAATATAGAACAGAATGACCATCAAGCATTGATATTTCACCAAATAAATAAATAGTTTATGTTTAATATATTATATGGGGTATGGACAAATATTTTATTTTTTTTTGTTGCCAAAGAGCCAAAAAAATGTCAAGTATGTTATCCTACATAGTGGTGTTACTTATGTTTGTGGGGAATTATACAACAAACTGAACTAAATGTTATGAATCTCAAAAAACAGCAATCTAAATAGACGGGGGGGAGGGAGGGGTAGTGCTGTGTAAGAAGTACTGTAGACACCAATATCAGTACAGCATTAAAACATCCACTATATTTAATCCTTTTTTACAGCTGAGGTCTCTGACACCCTGACAGAACTACTGTGCAGTGTTCTTCAGTGGACCTTTGAAACATGTCATCAGTTCACAATCATGTGTTTCAAGCAATTATCATACCCCTACATTTGCATTTCATGCTGAAATGTCATTCAATATCAAGGTGATCTGTTAGAGGTGTCCTGCTCCCTAAATAGAATATCTTTGAATGCTACACATAGGTGCTGGCTTAATATTGTGAATGCAGCAATAGATAAGAAATCCCACAACCCATTTTATTAAAAAAAATGAATACTTGCATGTCCTCATGTAAGAGTGTTGACACATGGATGGTTCCGTATATTTTTATTTGATCTATTTTACTACTTCTACTACCAACAATAATAATAATTATAATAATGTTATTTATTAGGGCACCACAGAGTACCACATACACATTTACTGTAAATGGATGTATGCTTGGTGTGCATGAGAAATATTTATACTCTACGTGAAATATTGTGTCACTGGTCTAAGCAGTAAAAATGCCTCATGAGTCTGATTTTAACGCAAGCTCTCACTGGCATCCAAAAGGCAGGCCTACCTCTCCTCTAGTCACGCTAACAAATGAACTGATAGATAAAAAGAGCAACACAAACAAGTCACTCATACTCCCTCTTCCACTCTCACACACACACACACACACACACACACACACACAAACATACTTCAGTCATCCTGCTAGAAGCAACACTCTCATCTCTGTTGATCATCGTTAATTATTCAAATTAATTCCTAATCACTGAAAAGGGAAGATAGACAAACACTCATTTCCATAGATATTTGCTTCAACTTTCTTTCTTTTTTTCCCACCAACCATTAACCAAGTGATGAATTGGGGCATGATGTTTATTTATTTATTGAATGCTTTTCATTTCCAATGTGGCGTTGCATGTGTCAAACACATTTTAATGGTTGTTTTCCCCTTACCTTTTATTTTTCATTAACATTCATTAAAACATCTGGCTCACTTGAATGAGCCATCTGCAGTCACAGAAAGTGCAAACGCTAATCCTTAAAGTGTCCGTTCAGTGTGGCTTACACAGCCGCGTTCCGCTGTAGATGCTTCAAGATCGCGGCGCCTATAGCAGTGAGGACGAGCCCAATCTCAGTGTGTTGAACATCATCCTAATTATGTACATACATTTTGAGACTCCCTTTCTTGAAGCTTGTTTATTGTGTGCTGTTTTCCCAAATTGTGAGCAGTCGATTTCCATCTCATTTCTTATTAATGTCATTTCTCCATTATTTAATCATATTGCTTACAGACACATGTTAGAAAGTCAGCTGGAAAAGCAATTAAAGATCCAATCTGGAATCTGTTTGGAGATAACTTTATGCATGATGACGCTGCTGAAGAGTTTGCATTCGTGAAAGGAAGAAGTAATTATTATTATTATTATTATTTTGAATTCATAACTCAATGATGTTACACAGCAGCATATGAGTGCTGGCCCATTTAGCATTTAGGACGACCAACCAGCTAATGGAAACAGGCGACTCAGTGATGCCCAGCTCTGCTCGCTTGAATCTTATAGTTTTGTAGTTTTAATAATGAATCTCACGCAGCCCATTGTTGAACCATACAGTCTATCAACGACATCAGTTGACCTAGCTAAACCAAGACAAACACAATAAAGAAACCATTGCATTTGTCATGATGCATCCCAGTGATAGAGGCTTTTGTCTTCAACCACCTACATGCGAAGCATGTACTTCCTGTTATGAAAGGCTACACATGTATCAGTCTTATTCAGCACCATCCTGACTGGTTCAGTATAAAGGCCAGGGTGATTTTATTAAGCAGATTGCAATCACCTGTGCGTAATATTGGCACATGGGAGAAGTTTGTCTTTGGGGAGTTCTGCCAGAAGGCCTTTAGGAAGTCAGGTGACACAGTATAAAGAGCGACAATGTCTGTGTAGCAAGGAGGCTGGGGTGGGATGGTCAAACACTGGGCTTTCACCTGGGAGATATGTTTGTGTCCCCTGTGAAATCAAGAGTCAAAGTATTTCGCTAAATCTGTATTAGGAGTGGGAATCTTGTTTAAGCTTAATAAGCTATACACAGTGGTGCCCCCAGTAATACACCCTTCTTTTTGCCCCAGTGTACTGTTCGTGTTTTCAAACATAAGTGTGCAGCTGTGGAGGGAAGGGGGGAGAGGAAGGGAGCAAGCCTGGGAGCCTGAGTTAACAGCAGCCTCATGCAGCGATAATCTACAAGCATTTCAAAAAACAGATGGGCTGAGTTACCTGCAGTCCTTTTGTTGTTACACAACTTTTGAAGCACTAACCCAACATTGTCAGCTCCCTTTTAGCGCACGTTTGCTAATGCTGTCCCTTACGGGGCTTGCTGAGAAGAGGTGAGGTTGCATAATAATGTAGACATTTACATAGTGGTGAACAACACACTCGTTAACATAGTTGCCATGCAGTCCTCTGAGAAGTGCTTTTATTTATTTTTTTGTTTATTTTACTATAAATCCCTTTTTTTCCTTTCAGAAAATGTATGCATTTTTAGCCTAATGCACAACAACAGGGTGAGATTATCTCAGGTGGGCCAGCAGGTGGGGAAGCTGTTGCATCTCCACCTGCTGGAGCCTGAACAACCTGTAGCACCTGCGGGCAGTGTACACGTACATTGCATTAAAAAGCCACCCTCGCACTCACAGCTGTCACCTCACCTCACAGCATCTTTCTTGTTCTTATTTAAATCCCAGTATTGGCAGCACATGAGAGCTCTGCTGCCAAAACCCAGGCAACAGTATATCAACTAATTTAAAACTAAACTATAATGATTATGGAAATATTAATGAATCATGATGAATTTACAGATACTGCAAGAAGGATGACCCTCCAGCCTGAATGATGTTTATGTACAGCAGACTGCATGTATATTCATATTTGTAATCGGGATTTAGATGTCTTGTTGATGTTTCTCATTTTTTTAAATGGAAACTGCTTTAAATATTCAAATATTTCTTTTATCCAGAGATCTCTCCTTAATGCATTTGTTGACATTTTTAATCATCTGCGTAACTATCGTTCACTCTAACTGTCGTTGTTTTCACCAGTAAAATGACAACACATTATAAGTGATAGGATTTGCGGCGTGTTGTCTGGATTATTTCTCCCCTTATGAAGCATAATGCCACCAAACTGTGGGTACATCTCACATCACCTATTGTTTAATCAGTGATAGGCTACATTTTTCTGTCTGTTCCCCCGGTCCAATCATAGGCATCACAGTTGAGTCCTATCAATGTACAAGAAGTTAGAACTTATTCAGTCAGTCGGACGTACTTGACTACAGACTCGGTCAAATAGTGATAGAACCCTACTTGACCTGAGTTTACGTTGTAAGCTCATTTATTGTTGAAGCAGGTAATGAAAAAGGACAATGTTTAAATAGTAAAAGGTTCCGGCCTGATGTGGGCGAGTCTGTCTAGAAGTAAAAGACTATTGTAATAATCCTTAGATGTAATCACTGTCTCGCTGTAATGTCTATTTCTTTCCTTTTTGTCCCATTGTGGGTGTGGCGTTCATTCATCACATTTTGTAATACATTATGCTCTCCATTGGTCGGAAACAGACAAAGGGTTTGCACACTGTCTTAATAGCTCATATTAAAATTAATGAAGCAACGTCTCGATCTCACAGAGATCTTCGTCAGGCTTTGTCAGGCAAACAATGAATAACAGCACAAAGAGCATTGGCTGCCTCACAGTGGTGCCCTCCTTTTTCAAAGCCATAGAAATCACAACTACTATTGCGTGTGTATTTATAGTGTAATACTTCTGCTGGTTGCAGTCAGCAACTTGACATGGCCTTCCTGCATAGGTAACTCTCCAATCCAATGTGTTAAACATGCTCTGAAGTGGCCTCCATTGTGTGCTGCTTTGTATTTTATTTAAATTTATGGCAGAAGAACACAACCCTTACAGCGTTTGTGCCCATGGAAAAAAAAACTTCTAAAACTCCAACAAGCACAGAGCTGCATTTACCTGAGTTTGGGTCTATGGAGAAATATGGTTGTCCCTCCAGTATGCTGTAGACCAGCTTTGCGCTGTTCCCGTAGACTGGATCATCGGCATCTGTAGCTGTTACCCGGGTAACTGGGGTACCTGTGGGGCAGAAAGTCACAGACAGAGTTATGAACTAGAACTCTATAGGCAATCATCTCTACATAGGTCTGTACTGACATTTGGAAGTGCTGAGCCAATCAGGATGAGACCAGTCAACCCTATGTGGGGTTGATTTGTTCCAAACTCCAGTCCCATCCGCATCAGACATGCTTGATATTTGCTTCTCTATACAAATGTCACACTATGCTCCCTTTAGGAAACAGAAGAAATACACAACCCTGAACCTTTTTGATGCCCCTAATCATTTTTGTGCACTCCCTAAACACAATGAAGTAATAAACAAATGTAGCGCTGAAACACAACAAAAGCAGGTTTACCCACAATCTTGTTTTGCGCAACCACATGCACATTAATCCATCTTCCAGTCATGTGTGCACAGTTCTTTCGTCAAAGTGTCAATTACCTTTGGCAAATGTGACATGACTTCAGATGAAATATGTTATAATGGGTGTTTGGCCTAACTGAGCAAACCAGTCATGTCAGTGTGGATTAGTCATTTAGCCTCTTGTAATGCTAGCTTCTGCTGGACGTGCTAGCTATTGTTCAAATCAATGTGAAAGTGATGGATGTGTCACATGTTTAGTGAAACACAGCAGGGAACGTAACTGTATGTACTGACAGCCAAATTATATTTTGCTTTTCACAACTACTGGTCGTCAAGATCCGCAGACTTACAACATCAGAGGGTGTGTTGCATCACCTGAAACAACTGTTGAAGGTTACAAGATAACTGAATATATGTCTATGACTCACTTAAAGCAAACTTCAAGCCCAACAAACAGTGAAAGCACTCAGCACTTTCACTACATTAACGTTGCTGTTGGCACATTTTTAACCCATTAATGCTCAACAACACATTCAAAACCATTTAATGCACAACATGAGTCACAAATGGCCCATGTTTATTTTCAGTATTTCTGAAACATAATTGAATGATTCGTTGTAATATCTTTTTAACAAAATGATGCCAATTATTTCGTTTTTTATTATTATAACTCACTATATGAATTTCTCTGTCTTGCTATGTAGTGAAAAAAAATGTTTACACATCTAACTGAAACTTGCAGTGAGCTGCCAGGATGAAAGTCAACAACATAATGTATTTTCTAAAAAGAGACAAAACATAATCATACTAAGCAATCAGCACTTGAAAGTTATTCATTTGTGACTGTGTGAGTCTGCCACAGGATCTGGATGTCAATTTTAATTAACAGTAAGATTGAACATGAACAATAGTGATTAAAAAAACCTCACTTTGTTGTTTTCTCATCACGTCCAATCGTAACAATTAACCACTGTGTGTCTGTAGCTGTGATCCTTGCACTGAGAGCATCAACTGCTGACTTTCTGAACGCTGTAGTGAATCATACTGATAAAAACTCTTCTGTTCTGGTCTGTGTGCTGTCGCAAAGCCCTGGACCTTTTCGGATGTCATGTCTCCTGACACTCAGTGGCCTTATACAATGGATTTTGCACCTCTCTCTCTCTCTCTCTCTCTCTCTCTCTCTCTCTCTCTCTCTCTCTCTCTCTCTCTCTCTCT
>JAVQJL010043692.1:0-12695 GCA_036024295.1 Nannoperca obscura | reverse complement strand
CCCGAGACAGAGTACACCTACCCGAGACAGAGTACACCCGAGACAGAGTACCCCCGAGACAGAGTACACCTACCCGAGACAGAGTACACCTGAGAACGCTCCTGTTCTGAGTTCTCCTTGTTGATTTTGCAGTGAGACCTTCTCCTTTGTTCTGACTGAGATCGATGGCAGCAGGAGAAACGGATACTGCAGGAGGTTACTGGTCAGTGTGCAGACTCTTCACCGCGCTTCCTCGTGTTGTAACGCTCATTGTAACTTCCTGTCCTGTCGCCCTGCAGCCCGGAGGGAGAGGAGCGCGACCACCGGAGGCGTACTGCATCATCAGCTCCGTGGCTTGTTTCGGCCTCTTCTCCAAGGTGAGAGGCTGCAGGTGTGTGTGTGTGTGTGTGTGATTGATTGATCAATGTGGAGCTGTATAACAGGAGCTCTGTAGTGACCTCACATTAATTGATTGATTGATCAATGTGGAGTTGTATAACAGGAGCTCTGTAGTGACCTCACATTAATTGATTGATTGATCAATGTGGAGTTGTATAACAGGAGCTCTGTAGTGACCTCACATTGATTGATTGATTGATCAATGTGGAGCTGTATAACAGGAGCTCTGTAGTGACCTCACATTGATTGATTGATTGATCAATGTGGAGCTGTATAACAGGAGCTCTGTAGTGACCTCACATTGGCAGAACAATAGGTGTCTGAAGGGAGTCTCACCTAACCAGCAGACACACCTGCCGTCAGGTGCTTTTCTGTTTGTCACCTGCTCTGAAGGACGACGGCAGCCGGTCGTCGCTGTGAATAATTGATCGCACAGGGAAATTCCCAGAAAGTTCTAGAGGTTTTAGTGACATGGCAGACGTTTAAGAACTAGCATATGGTGATATATTTCTATCAGCTGATTGCAGATATTTACATGACAAATGTTTCAACTTGTGTGTGTGTGTGTGTGTGTGTGTGTGTGTGTGTGTAGATATTTGACGAGGTGGAGAAGCGGCGGCAGATCTCCATGGCCATGATCTACCCATTCATGCAGAAGCTGAGGGAGGCTTCATTCCCAGCTCCGGGAAACACTGTGGAGATTAAGAGCTTCATTCCTGAGTCGGGCACTGAGGTCAGACCAACCCCCACCCCCCACCACCATCCACCCCCCTGCTCATAAGAGTCTAGTTAAAGTTTGATGATACATGTTTTCAATGTTACAGATCAGATCACAGAGATAGTTTTTTTTTTTTAAGTTGAACGTTAGAGATTCAGAACAGCTGTTCAGTTCAGTTTAAAACAACAGAGTCATCAGACAAGCTGCACGGCATGCGTCCAGTCTGCTTTACTCATAAATGACCCGATGCACACAGAAACACCTGCAGTCAGATGTTCAGACAGACTGACCTCCAAATGAAATGGTGTAGATAGTCAGGCCACACTGTCAGATTGTCTGCTCGTGTTTCTGGCCCAGTTTCACTTATTTCTATCGCTGGTTGAGGTAGAAGAAAGTCTCTCTTGGCTGCCGTGGGCAGAAATGTTAGTGATAAGATGTGGTCAGGAGACGTTCTCCACCTCTAAACTCACCGTGGTGTTGTCGTGGCGGTGGACTGAGCTGCAGGAGGCTGTTTCAGGCTCTAAATAAACATGGCCGACGCGCCTCCGCCTCCTCCTGCTGCCTCCTGCTGCCCTGGATACAGGAGCCAGAGTCTGTGCAGTAGTGATCCGCGTCCATACACCTATCTGAACCAATCACAGCACACTCATAGCTGTCAATCATGACGTCACACCCCTTTTTTATAGCATCAAATAACGAATTTCAACCAAACTGATCATCAAAATGAAACGTCAGCGTGATGAGAACTACTGTATTAGACATGGAGTGGGGTGGGGCTTATGAGCTGTACTGCAGCCAGCCACCAGGGGGCGATCCAGATGTTTTGATCTGTATACACTGTAACTACAGCAGCTAGAAGTATTGAACTTTTAAATAGACACTTTTAAATAAACCTAAAAAATTATCATTAATTAATTTCGTCATTAGTACTGAAAATATAATTTATATAATGATCATTCTAGATATCAGTGACACAGGTATTACGTTTCATTCTATGTTGCATTAAAAAGGTCTTAAACAGCCTTAAATTGAACTTACGTGTAAGAAAATACAAGCCAGATCGTAAAAAACTGTCATTTTCCTCTTAAGTTTAATCTTGAAGAAGACTAAAGAAGTGTTTTGCTTTCTGATATTTAGATGTGAGTGTGTGTGTGTGTGTGTGTGTGTGTGTGTGTGTGTGTGTCAGCCTGAGGAGACGAGTGCAGGTGGACCTCCACAGTCTTGCAGAGCATTCAGTGATTCAAGAGGACTGCCTGTTATTACTGTAGTTGATCTGATAAACATGAATACAGAGGTGCAGTGTAACACAGTGAGATCCTCCAGCTGGGTGTGTTTTGTGTGGAGTTGTTTGAACCTGTCCTGATTTACCCCTCAGAGCAGAAACCTAACACCTCGCCTCCCATCAGATCACACACCATGTCCCAACAGCTCACATCATCTCAAGTACATTTACATGACATTACATTTAGGCATTTAGCAGACGCTTGTATCCAAAGCAACCTACAAGTGAGGAGGGACCTTGACCCATGACCTTCTGGTTGATAAGCACACAGCTGTACCTCTCAGCCACCACACCTCCAGTAGTCACTGATGTGACGCTTCTCTGGACATGTGAAGGCTCTGGTTCAGTCCTAAATGTGAACAATAACACAGCCAAGTGGAGGAAATACATGCTGAGAAGCATTGGAACTAACTCCTCCCCCCTTCCTTCAGAGCTAAAGCAGATGTGTGTCAGACTCAGACACACTGACTGTTTGTGACCGTGCTGACTCTCCATCAGATCATCCGTCTGACGCGGCCGCTGGACTCCTGGCTGGAACACGTGGACTTCGCCACGCTGTTCCGCTGCCTGACGGACGAGGAGGTGCTACTGGTGTTTGCTGCCGCCGTCCTGGAGAGACGGATCATTTTCATCGCTGATGAACTGGGGTATTACACTCGACTCACCTTTTATTATATACAATCTAAACGAATATGTGTGGGACAGATAGAAGGTGCACAGGTTAACGTCACCGTGAGAGGAAGCATCACAGCCGCTCCAGGCAGGTAAACCCTGGCAGGTAAAGCTGCTGTTGGTGCAGTAAGACCACCTGAGCTCTCGATGGCTCGGTAGAAGACTTCTGAGCAAAGGCATCCAGACAAAAGGAAGTGTTTTTGATAATTGATTTTAAGGAACATTTTCTGCTTCCAGCTTCTGAAAGTTGACGATGGTTTTATGATTGTGAACTGAATCTTTGGGTTTTGGGCTGCTGGTGGACATTATTTTTTTATTTTCTGAGTTTTTATAGACTAAAATGTATAAATCGATTAATCAAACAAACCTGGTTCTTCAGCAGCCACATTTCTAATGTTTCCAGTTGTTTGTGTTCATCTTTGAGATCTCCAGATGTTAGCAGCTGGCACGCTGTTGAAGCTGTGCTTGTAAAGACTCTCGTCTCTCCGCAGCACATTATCCCAAGTCATCCACGCGGTGGCAGCGCTGCTTTACCCCTTCACCTGGCAGCACACCCTCATCTCCATCGTTCCAGAGATCCTGATCGACGTCGTGATGGCGCCCACCCCCTACCTGCTGGGGGTCCAGAAACACCTGCTGGACCAGGTCACCGACCAGAGTGACGTGAGTTGTCACGGAGGAGGCGGGGTTTGTGTATTTGAGGGACATTGCTGGTGAGTTACTCTGCGCTCTGCTTCTTCCTGTTTCACAGCTGCTGGTGGTCGACTTGTCCGTGGATAAAAAGAACACCTTCATTGTTTCAGTAAGTGTTGCATCAGCAACCGTTTTGTCAGAGTTTGTGTACTTTTGTGTGAGAACTGTGAAATGTTCCTTTCACCAGATTGGCGATGAAAGCTCTATTCTGCCCCCGAAGCTCCAGACTGAAATCCTTCAGGCTCTGAGTAACAGACAAAAAGCATCCAGTGAGTAAAGAAGCACTCGGTGAATCGGACAGGAGCAGAAGCGTAGTTCCACCCTCACCCATGTCCTCTGTCCTCTCCTCCAGCGGTGGAGGAGCTGAACCGGGTGGTGTCGGAAGCCTTCCTGGAGTTCTTTGTGAGAACGGTCGGCCATTACGCCTCGTTTGTGAAGGGCAGTCGCGGTGGAGCGGGGGTGTTTGAAAAGAGAAACTTCTACAAGGCCATTGAGTCCAAGACCACTCGACACTTTGTCAAGAACTTCATGCAGACGCAGATGTTTGACCTGTTTATCCAGGAGGTGGAGCAGCACCATACTGGACCACAGCAAGGTCAGGACTGCACACACACACACACACACTCACACACACTAATCTGATCCAGGTCTGCAGTCTGATATCACTGCGTCTCTTAGAGCTCAGAGGTTTAAACACGGATTGGAGGTCCAATCTTCACATTTCCATCATTCAGACTGACCCGGAGGAGGATGGAGGACTGTAGTACATTACATTTCCTGTTGGTATAAAACATTTCAGTAGGATTGTTTCTTGTAGAATATAGTACGCAGTGTATACAGTTAGCATGTAGCATGTAGCAGTAATGTTTCCAGAGCGTCAGAAGCAAAGACCAGTGACAGCTGACACAGAAACAGATATCTTCTAGAGTCTAACAGATAAACAGGATGCTGATTGAAGGAGATGGTGTGAAAACCAGCCTGTCAGCGCTCTCTGGTGGACCATCTCTGTACATACCGTATCTTTGACTGTACTACAGTGTCGTTTTACTTCCAACAACAACAAAACATCTGCGATAAGCTGAAATACCCGCCTGACTCGGCGCATCGTTCCTCCAGTCGTCACCTCAGGAGAGTAGGAAAGTCTAAGCAGGCCGGCCTCGACACACAGGGCTTTCTGCAGTCACTACAGCTTTCTTTTTCCTGGCCGTGACATCTTCTAAGGCAGCTCTTGCTCATTTATACATTCATGCAGCAGAAGATGAGGATGAGAGTAGCAGAAAAGGTTAGCACCACCACAGACCTAATCATTAGCATAGTTAGCGCTGAGTGAATTATTTTTTACTTTGTTGCACCACGACAACTCGCAGCCTCGCTGGACAAAACACACCAGCATCAAAGCTCAAGCTCCTGCTCTGTGTTAGCATTCAACAACTACCATCACATGGGAGCTACGCTAATGTGAGAAGGTCACATTCATATTTCATTATCGTACGTCTCTGAGTAGCTTGAGCTCATGTTGAAACACCGTTCTGTTGATTTGACATGCTCTGATTGGAGCTCCCGTCCTCTTGTCCTGCAGGAATATTTCACAAGAAGATCGTTGAATACCAAGAGAGGAAGAAAAGGGACAAGGCAAGGAAACACTAGTTCTCAGCCTGGGACCCTGGCTGTACATAAAGGAGTATATAGGAAGATGTGTGAGTGAAATGTGAACGTTGCACTGTGTGAGTTTGGTTTTAAATAATAATGATGATGTACTAATGTGTGAATTACTGTATGGTTACGTTGCTGCTACTCTGTGAAACACTGGCAGAATGAGGGAATAATTCATTTCAAATAAAGACTCTGGGTTTTTTTTAAGTCCACGGACCTGCAGTCTCTTATCTTTAGGCAGCCGGGCCCGACGGCTGGAAGCCTGTTGTGTTTGTTGGTGTCTCTCTCCCCGAAATATAATATAATACAATCACTGTGTCTGAGTTCCCTGTTATGTATGAGTTCTAACTGGGTGTGTGTTGCAAGAGGGCATATTTGTACAGTGTGCACAGTGACCTGCTGGAATAATACATGACGAATGAGTGAGTACAGTACCGACTGAAATAAAGACATTGTGAGCATCTATGGATGAAGCTGAGTAGATTGTTCTATTGCACTGTTGTGATCCCAGCACTCACTTTCCAGAGGCAACAGAAATGTCAAATATGTCAAATACATGTCACGAAACAGGAAGAACATTTCAGAAAACAGCAGCATCGAAGAGGAACACGACGAAACAGAAAGTCGCGGTCGAAGCCAGGACGTCTGAGGTCCCACTAAAGGTCCAAATGATGTTTCAGTGCCAGATACACAGAATATCTACGTTTTGATTGTTAAATGTACGTGTTCAACTCCCCACCCACGATGCTAAAGAAACAAATTCCCAGGAATAAACAATAGTTGTGATCAGTTTTCTGTGCAAGTACATTCTGAAAAGAGACGCTGCTTTTAAAATTATAATGTAATTTTTTCCTCCGATAAAAACCAAACAGGAAGAAAGAAGGTTCGCGTCATTAATCGGTGTGAAGCCATTCAGATAGCAGAGCAGATGTTGTAATAGAGATTTAGCCAATGTTATAAAGAATTCAAATGATGGGATATAGTGTGGCATTGTTATGGGTACCAGCACATAGGAATCAAAAGAAATGAACCAGCTGACATGTTTGCAAACGAAGACACACAAAGTGATCACACTGGCATCAAAATAGCCTTCAGTACAACGGAGATCAAGACAGGTATTAAACAAAAGGAGTTGGAAGAAGAGAGAACAGGAAGGAGAATGATTTCCAGGCTACGTTTGAATCTCACAGGGTTAAACTGCACATTATTTCGAACAGGGAACAGTACAGGAAGGTGTGGAGGGTGTGAACATGTTATGATGCACAGAGAACACAACTCATTCACAAGAAGAAATAAAGTTAAAATGTGATTTACAGGATATATTTCAAAATAATTTTATTTATTGTTGTTTCCATATCTGAGGGAAACAAACTTAATAGAGAATATAACATTCAGTTTTAATTTTTTTATTATCCGTTTGATATAATTAAATCCAGCAGGTATCGATAATGCGCCATAACATTGTTTGACCGCTAGGTGTCCTGCTGAGTTCTAACTGATGGTGGCGCAACACTCGGCCGGGCAGAGGAAGAGACGGCAGGCAGTTACCGCACCTTCGACCAAGGTAAGCGAACAAAGACCAACTCTTAAAAACACACAATGAAAGGAGTAGAAGACAATAACGTTGAATGTTTTTTACGCTAAGTATCTGCGTAAATGAATAGTGAACTTCCTCTGTTCTGTTGTGATGTATTTCAAAACAAACTACCCGGAGGCTACTTTAGCGGATAAGTAGCTAACGTCTACGAGCTAACTTTCCCTTAGCCATTCGCTTTGGGTCACTTCAAGTCGGTCACGTTCGGAAATCGAGATTTTCAAAATAAATGGTTGTGTAACGAAAAGAGTGGGGAAACGGCGGGTTTTATAAACGTGAGTTTTATTTTGAAAAAGAGTATCCGGTGCTGTTCGCGCTTGTTTCTGCGTGACTTGACGCAGCCAGGAACTTTAATAGCTAACTAGGAAGCTAACTAATGCTAGCAGGGGGAAGCATTTGTTTATCAGGCCATATGTTAACCCGAAACTACGCGAACTTATAATTGATCCAGGGTTATAGTTGAGTTAAATCACTCTCTATCCGTAAACCCTGTACTACTTTACGTAATTATTGGGACGAGCGGATACGTTTCAACCGAAACTTTGGTGTCTACGTGTTGTTGACACTGGCTGGGTCACAAGAGCTGAACTAAACTTAGCGGCCAACACTGTTTATTCATGGAGGACGACACGACGAGTTGTGGTTTAACTTAACTACACGGGACGACATTCTCACCACTATCCGGTTCCCGGTGCACGTTTTGGTGTGAATAACCGACTTTCAGCAGCACGCACTGCTGAAACAACTGCATGCTACTTGTGCAGTTTATCTTCCTGTCATTCCCACACTGTCTTCAGGACAATAAAGGCTGTTTTGTATCATACCAAACACATATTTAACAATTAATAAAACAATTAAGTGTTTCATATGGAGAAGTCAATATTTCATAGGAAAAAATGAACATGTTTATTGAGGTGCAATTAAGATGATTTGTAATGTAAAATTCTAACCAGCCCAGACTTTCTGACCACCTTTAACCTTTAAGTTAACTTGTCTGTACTTCACTTAATAGCCTTTGGTCTCACGACTGAATAAGCACCAAGGTTAATTTTCCAGAAGTCACAACAACAATGTCGGACCTGTAACTTTTCTCTCTCGTTTCCAACACAAGTCTTATTCCATCCCCTCTTGTACACACATCAGTTCAATGAACCAGGAGACCATGGCAACAGCATGGATGAAATTGTTTTATTTTTAACTTTAGATGACATGTATCGCTGCCTGCACTATGTCCCTTCCTTTTATGCTGTTCTTACTTTTTCTAACATTTACTGCAGAAAAGATACAAAAAGTGGGTTTGTACTGCCAACAGCTTTGGTTGTAATGTTAATAAGTATGCCGCTATTAATCTACAAGTGTTGCCGTGTGCGCTCCAGATTCACACATGGCTCTATACAAAACTGTACAGGCTGCAGTTGTGTTGTTTCACAACATTACACCTGCGTTGGATCTACACAACTGCCGGACTCCACCATCAGTTCTTGCGCTGATCAGATTTCCTCATCATCATTTCTTCAGAACTGCACTGACACAATGTTATCATCATTGCTCTGCTCTGGCAGCCCAGCCAGCCGCTTTCCTTCCTCTTTTGTTGGGCCAACAGTCGCCTCCTCTCATACTTCACATTTTTTAGCTTTTCGCTCAGTGTTGTAAAATCTGCCCAAAGCAGAACAACAAGGTACGAGTCTGTGTGTCTTTCCAGGTAAAGCATGGCAATGACCGGCCAGAGCTCGTGCTCCTCCATGAGTAACCACACCAAGGAGCGGGTCACCATGGCCAAAGTGACCCTGGAGAACTTCTACAGTAACCTCATCGCCCAGCACGAGGAGCGAGAGATGAGGTAAGATCTCCACATTGACTGTTTGATGACCACAGTGTTGTAATTTCAAGATGATTAATGCTTCTGCTTAAAACTGTACACACACACACACACACAGACATTTTTATCGTGGGTGTGGCTTATGTCAGATTTAAGTTGAGGTAAGGCCACTTCCTGTTGTGACGAGTTACATCAGAGAACTCGTCACTGTCCTGACTGTTTTTGGGGATTTTTTAAAATGCAGATTTTAATCACCTGATCATGATCATAATAATAATAATAATAGGAGTTGGAGCTGCGACTAATAATTACTTTAATAATCAATTAATCTGCAGAATATTTTCATGATTAATCTATAAAATATTTTTTTAAAGTCAAAAATGCTCAAAGGGACGTCTTCAAATAGCTTATTTTGTCCAAAACACAAAGACTCTTGATTTCCTGTCTGAAAGGACGAAGAAAAGCAGCAAATCTTCACGTTTAAGAAGCTGCAGATGTTTGACTTTTCAAAGTAGCTGCCACATTAATCGAGTAATCGTTGCAGCTCTAATAGTTAAACAATGCACAAAATCCCCGGATCAGTACGTGTGTTGGTTCGAGGCTCTCAGCAGGGAAAGCACAAAATAGCTGTCATGTGTTTAGATAAACATGAAACGGCGGCTCGTCGGCTGTGATTCTTTTAGACTTTCGGCGTTTCGTTCTAAATGTGTCGTCTCTGAGCCCAAGTCGAGACGTGGACGCACTCAAACATCGCCTATAAACCAGTGATTGTCTCCTCAGGCAGCAGAAGCTGGAGAAAGTGATGGATCAGGAGGGCCTGGCCGATGAAGAGGTGAGTGACAAACGCACACCTGCACTGTTACTCCTCCCAGCATGCTTTGTGGCAGTACAAGAGAATTCCCAAGCAACCGCCATGTATCCATCGAACTCTTCTTTGTGTTATTTAAGAACTAGGCGCACATAATGGTGTACAACTGTCTGTACAAAGTCCCAGAGGAGGTGTGATACCTGGAGGAGCACAGGCGGAGTTTGATCTCTTTACTGTGGAAACAGAAGTTATGCTTTCAACACTGAAAACTGCAGTCACGAGATCTTAAAGTCCGGGAGGAAGTGCACAGTAATGGAGCGTGGTCATTGTTTTGAAATGATAAGTAGGAAGTGGTGGATTTAAAAGTGGCGTCTGTGCTCTGCAGAAACGTATGCGGCGTTCTCAGCACGCAAGGAAAGAGACGGAGTTTCTGCGCCTGAAACGCACTCGGCTGGGTCTGGAGGACTTTGAGTCCCTGAAGGTGATTGGTCGAGGAGCCTTTGGAGAGGTAAATATAACTTCCATGTCTGACACTTCAACGCCTCGAGTTCTTTGTAAACATGTGGCACGTTTATTCTCAAAATGTTTCCCAGCATGCATCTGTGAGGTCGGTGTGAGCACTGGTGTGTTTGTCTTCCAGGTTCGTCTGGTGCAGAAGAAAGACACCGGCCACGTGTACGCCATGAAGATCCTCCGCAAGGCCGACATGCTGGAGAAAGAACAGGTGAGGCAGCGCACGCACACACACACACACATACACTTACAGAGACACACACACACCACCAGACACTCACCTACAGACACGCGCACACAGGCAAACACACACCTACAGACACACACACACAGATAGTGGAATGCTGCTGTTGCACCTGTTGAACATCTTTGAACCTGTGTGTGTGTGTGTGTGTGTGTGTGTGTTAGGTTGGTCATATCCGTGCTGAGCGGGACATCCTGGTGGAGGCCGACAGCCTGTGGGTGGTGAAAATGTTCTACAGCTTCCAGGATAAGATGAACCTCTACCTCATCATGGAGTTCCTGCCTGGAGGTACGGCCCTGAGACCAGAACCAGAACAGAGCGTCATGGCCGCCTCACAGTCCACTCCGACTCCAAGCGTCCAGCGAACCAAACGTTCTGGCTTGAGGTCGGAGTGGGATGTGAAAACGCCTTCACCCACTATGTTGTGACGCAGCAAACGTATTAATGAATTAATAATCCAGAGAGCGTGGAACATGGCCGACACGTTGTGTTTCTTCTTCTCCGGCACCTCCACCTTCTCACACTTTCTACACTTCTTGGGGGGTTTTTTGTGCTAAATTTCAAACAATTAACTTGACATTAGGAAAGAAATGCGGCTCCTGAATGTGCGTCCTGCTTTTGTGAATGAAGTTAATCTGTCTGTCTGTGTGTCTGTCTGTCTGGCAGGAGACATGATGACCCTGCTGATGAAGAAGGACACTCTGACGGAGGAGGCCACTCAGTTCTACATAGCGGAGACGGTGCTGGCCATCGACTCCATCCACCAGCTGGGCTTCATCCACAGAGACATCAAACCAGACAACCTGCTGCTGGACTCCAGGGTGAGTGTGTTGGAGGCAGCGTGGTGTCTGTGAAGCTGATGGAACAGTTTCATTACTGAAACCCCTCTTCACTCCTGAGTAGCAACATAAAACTAACCCTCTCTCCCGCCTTCAGTTTCTTAGAACACAGTGGAATATTAAGATCAACAGCTAATGCTACATGCTAAGCAAAGTCCTCCCGGTGTGATTGGCTGCTGCAGCGTGACGTCATGTTGTGTTCCTGATTCTGTTTTCGAACGTTTCGCCCTTCAGGCCGCTGCGTTTGTTTTTGCGCCGCAGCCTGAGCAGCCTGAACGTAGCCTGAACGCAGCCTCAGCGCAGCCTGAACGCAGCCTGAACGTAGCTTGAACATATCCTGAACGCAGCCTGAACACAGCCTGAGCGTAGCTTGAACGCAGCCTGAACGCAGCTTGAACATATCCTGAACGCAGCCTGAACACAGCCTGAGCGTAGCTTGAACGCAGCCTCAACGCAGCCTGAACGCAGCATCCCGGTTCAAATGAACAGGAAACCCCTTCATTGCTTCTGTGTGAACACGTCCTCGTGGTCACTTTATAAGTTGCTCCTCCGTAGCGCTGCGTCTCTTTTTAAACAAACGTTGTGTCGTCATTCGGGACGTCCACAAGAGTCTGACGGGGATTAAAACACCTGTCCAGGTGTAACAAATCATTTGTGTCTGTCGTTTCCAGGGTCACGTGAAGCTGTCCGACTTCGGTCTGTGCACGGGGCTGAAGAGGGCTCACCGGACCGAGTTCTACAAGAACCTGAACCACAGCCTGCCCAGTGACCTCAGTAAGCAAAGTCAGGCAACCCCTTCTGTTCCTTTCAGCTGCGTTTCAGATTCACATCACTGAAGTTTCACCTGTCGGAAGTTAACACACACTGCCGTCTCTCCACAGCCTTCCAGAACATGAACTCCAAGAGGAAAGCAGAGACCTGGAAGAGGAACCGGAGGCAGCTGGTGGGTCTGGACACAACGTGACACTGAACTGTTTCTGTAAATACTTATACGTTCTCGTACAGCTGCTTTTCAATCAATCATCAGTCCAAATGTATTTAAGCAGAACCTTTTTCAATCAAATCTAATGCAGTTTAAAGTTCTTCACAAGCGACTGACACAACGCAGGAAGCACAGCAACAACCCAGTGTTCAGAGGTACAAATATAAAAAGTAGAAAAGGCAGAAAAACGATTATTATAAGAATAAAACAAAGATGGTTGTTCCAGCGACTTTGAGCGTAACGGTTCTGCTTAGTGGAACCGTTTTAAAAGAGAAGAACCGGAGGATCCTCCCGGTTCATGAAGCAGAAACAGCGCCTGAGAGGTGAGCTCAGTACAGGTAACCAGGCAACCAGGTAACAGGCAACAAGTGTGTGATCGTGTCCTTGTAGCTGATATTTGACACGTTCGGCTTGAACTTCTTGATTAGAGACGTGTGTGTGTGTGTGTGTGTGTGTGTGTGTGTGTGTGTGTGTGTGTGTGTGTGTGTGTGTGTGTGTGT
>JAVQJL010043671.1:0-54147 GCA_036024295.1 Nannoperca obscura | reverse complement strand
TTCTTTAAAGTTAAGACTAGTTTAAAGTCATCTTCATTGAAAAGTACAGTGCTTTTCCTTCAAAAATAAGGACATTTCAATGTGACCCCAAACTTTTGAACGGTAGTGTATATTCATTTGTACATCCGGCAGACATGGAGCAACATTATCATTCATTTGGAGTTGTACTTGCGTGACATATTATGTAAGTCCAATATTTACTCTAATTTTAGCTCTATTTTGGTCTCCTGAGGAAAATATCTGGAAGCTGCTAAATCTCCACTATGTTCATTATTTTATTGCTAACTTTGTGTTTTTGCTGTTTGGTGCTGGGCAGCAGGATACAGACTCTCTGCTGCAGCCGCACTAAGCTAAGTAAGTTAGCTTAGCTTAACAATGGGAAACAGCTAGCTAGCTTTATCCTGTTTTTGTACAGATTAAATAGACGAGATAGGAATCTTAATTAGTGAGCTTTAGAGTTGCTAGTAGGTGGATTTTGTTACCTTTGGACAGAGCCAGGCTAGTTGTTTTCCCATGTTTCCAATCGTCTGCCTGCAGTTTCATACTTAGCATACAGTTACAGGTGATACAGTCTAGCGTCCAATTAAGTAACTTGCTTTCTTATGTATTACAACAGCCAAATGCAAACTTGTTAATAACGTGTATTAAAACTTGGACTTGCACCAAGCTTGCACCACAGTGTGACCGAGCTCAGGCCTGAGACAGAGAGAATATTATGCCCATGCAGTTGTTTTCACCTCTTCCCCACATCCCTGAGTCACTCAAGACAAAATCACATTCCTGTGTCTCATCTATCCCCAGTACCTGAAGCTAATACTCTTCATTGATCATCTGTATTCCTCCTTGGACCAGACCACCCTTTGAAACTCTCCAGCCCCTCACCAGGACCCAGTTGCTGATATACATCTCTACCAGACAATCTGTGTTCAAAGTCCTCCAGAATGTAATGACACCCCTTAGGTCATGGCGGGTTGGGCCATGTTACTCAATTACCCAGACGCTGCATATCATCTCCTACTAATGGACAGGAGACCACGGGCACCATGGATACATTCCAGCCTCGATGCCCCCTACAGCACTTCATGCTTTTGTCCTTTGACATGCATGTAGACATGGCATGTTGCCTGTGGACTTGACCTTCACCCCTACAGGGGCTAAATAAATAAAGCTCATGTGTATGGTATGTGTTTATTTTTGCATGTAATCATATGGATTAAGTAGTGACACACTTGGTATGGATAATGGATACACCTAGTTCCCTTCCCTGTTTGTTCTACAGCTTCTACAATAGGTATAAGTGACAACCCATTCACAGAAAAAACAGATTTGCTTGGAATGGCAACATACATTTGCTCAAACATAAGTGAGCTATTACTGAAACTTGAGATGCATGGCAAAAAAAAAATTACAATTACAAATTACAATTACAGGCATGTCAGTATTTGAGTGTTCGTAAATGGAACAATAAAAAAGTGTCCCACTGGCAGGAGTATTAATGGTCAGAAATGCCTTTAACCAGTAACAGCCGGTTGGACTTCCCTACAGAGAGGAGAGGAAAGGAAAGGAAAGAGTTTTTACTGCTGTGACAAAATGCTGTGACTCTTTAAAAGTGGTTGACCTCAGGTGCCCTTAATAGTAGAGAGGCTAAGGGTGTCCATGGGTGACCAGTGTGTTTTCCTGTCTGTCTACGCGCTACAGAGACAGTTAAACACATGTGTTACAGCCACTTCAGCTTCTTTAAAGTCCAGGGCTTCAGCCTTCCAGCAGACATCACACTCATTTCAGTAAACAGCAGATTAAGAGCTGCAAATACAGGAAAGCTGTCTAAAGAAAATACATAATATGTGGTGGTTCCAGAGAACACCCTTCTTCCATCGGGTTATCACTGAGACAGGAACAACAATGTTGAGCGTGGTTAGAAGTTTGCAAACACAGCATTGCTATCAGGCTGATTCCACAAGGAAACTGATGAATAGAGCAAGAGAAGATAAAACCTTTGTCAGAACTGGACAAGCTTCTTTATTTAAGCTGCCATGAGTGGCTTCTATGCAAGCATCCACTAAACACACTGCGAGAGAAGATGTAAATACATACATTAATCATATTGTAATGACCATTTCTTGGTCAAAGGAAATGTGCAGCTGTGCATGCTGCTATGCTAGAGGCTGGTTTGGGAGATATTTCCAGACATACATCCTTTGGCATAAACATGTGAAATACAAGCTGGAGGTGGAGAATCTATAGACTCACTTAACACGGACAATTCCTATTGTGGAAAGTTAGGGGCCTTTGACCGCTTTAGAGAACAACAGTACACTATCACCAATGTAACGCTGACTTACTGAACACTACTAAGAAATAACAATGGAAGAATTAAATTAACCAAAAAAAAAAAAAACATACATCATTAAGATGACATGCTTTGCAAACATTTAAATTGATTTGAGTCGGTTGATTTGAATCGCTTTTACATGGCTGCTCATGAACCCAACATGTTGTTAGATAATAATCTATTATTCCACCAATAAGCGAGTCAACAAATGATGAGAAGCACATATCTTCCCTTTTTCTTTTTGCAAAATGTGCAAGATTTGCATCGTTCATGCCTGACTCATCACTAAAGTCAGTGAGTTTTGTAAAAGACCAAGTTAGAGTCAAATAAATCCTCAAGCCTGATATATCTGGAGGTTATTGTCAGAATACCAGCATTACTTCTCCAGACATCTCATACTGCTCCGTGTTCTTGCTCTCCCACCTGCTATCCAGACCCAGAGGCCTTATTGTATCTGTCTCAGTCTGGCCTTTCCAAAGCTATGTGCAGAGAAAGTAGGTGCAAGGGAAAACCTCTGTCTCTGTCCTTTTTAGCAACTCTTTACAGTCTGTTCACTGTCATTTGTCACTCCACTCCTCTCCTGTGTGGATTTGAATAGAATCAGTGGTGACGGTGAGTTCAGTGTATTGTTTGGCCTCCAGACAGTGGTGTCTAGTTTCTCTCCCAACAAACAATGGCAGGGTGGGTGAACCCCCAACCTTTGGTGAAAGATCAAGGTTCTTGATCATTGTCCTGTATCCGCTTCCCACCTGGAGATGAATCTGACAAAGCCAGAACTGTTGAGCCCTCCAGCTATGTGCCCTGCAATGGACCACCACCTCTGTACAGCTCACTGTCGGCTCCTGTACACACAGGATTCAGGACTGGTTTACCACAAGCGTGGATTGCTCAGCTTTCAAGGTCATTGACTTCAGTCACATACCTCTGTTTTATCAGCCACAGACCCAGAGATCAGTTCTCCACTAATATTCATTACACTCTATGTACGCCCATTAAGATGTTAAGACCAATAAACAAGGCTAATACACAGATCACATCACTGTGAATGCATCAAGGTTAGAAGAAAGAAAAAACAAGTTTGTCAAATGTCAGATAATGTGAATAATATAGATTATAATCTCCAATAACTTTCTGAGTTACCTCATTAAAGTCAGTCTATGGAGATTCCTGGCTGAATCCCAATATTAAAATTCTACCTCAGAGCGGAAGCTAAGTGGCCTAGTTTGCTAGTTTCCACTTTCTGAGTGGAATCCAACCTTAATAGCACAATGGGTCCTCCCATATTTTGTAAAGGGACAGACATCTTAAAAAGCTAACGTTTGTTGAAAAGGTGGGAAAAGCCCTCATGTACAGTACCAGTCAAAAGTTTGGCTGGTACTGTACATGGACATACTTTTCCATTCAAGTGAATGGGAAAGTGTGTCCAAACTTTTGACTGGTACTGTACATGTTTGTATGCTACACAGGGCAATGACGTAGCACACCATGGAAGTTGACAGCACGTCTCCTAGCACCATCTTCATAACAAAAACCATCTATGCCCATGAGTGGGAGCACTCTCTGCCACTCATTAAAAGCAATGACACAGAAAAAGCAGAGACTGTTGTGGAGAACCCTTTTAGTCAACTATCTCTATTTTAAACTAACAGCCAGTAGCCATGCGTGAAATGAAGTAGCGGGTGAAGAGAGTGAGAGGAGTTAAGAGCTCCTCTTTTCTGGCATACATCACTGTGGAAAAAGAGTTATGAAACTGCAGAGTTGGCACAACAATGAGGCTCAACAAAGTCTTAACAGAGAACCTAACAGATAGACGGGTGTGTGCCCTCTTTGCAGCGTAGGGAGTGTAGGTATGTATTCACTTAATACATGCCCTGCTCCTCTTACTCAATTCTATTTACAAGTTTCATTCTGATATTTCTGTATTATTCCAGGATGCTATAGGTTTTGTGGTTTCAATTTAACTTTTATCATGCAACCACACATAAAAGGTTCTCACATTGCAAAGAGATCGTTGAAGAAATTGAAAACTAAATATATTATATAGTCCCAATGTGAAGCAGCTAATGTTAAGAAAACAGAAACAGCTGCTGTAGTCCACCAGAGATGAAAAAACAACATTTGATTTTTAAAATCAAATCAAATCATTTTTTCAATTGTGACCAGTCCAAAACACACAGGAACTGAAACTGTATAATTAATGATGTTGGCCTGATTAGACCAAGTCCACCTTGCTTTATCTATCCTGCCTTAGTCACTGTAAATGTCAGGATGGTCCCTCCTCTTGCAGCCGACTGAAGTTCCAGGAAAACAGGATACAGGATCAGCTGTTCAGTATCACAGATTTAGCTCAAAAAGTCGAAAATCACCCTGCTGAACGTGTGGTATATCTTTTCCTCTGTATGTTGTTTAACTGTAGTTGTACATTTCATTAACAGAGAACAATGACAGTAATACCTTTCTTTGTAGAGGAAAGGCCAAGACCTTGCTGCACAGGCAAATATTATTAACAGTGGAAATAAAATAAACTAGAAAATCAAAGGTGAGAGCCTGAGGAAATATTCTTTGGCAAAGAGATGCATTTCACTGGAATAGGGAGTTGTTTGGATTGAGAGAAAGGAGAAGCAGGGATGACGCACAAAATTACAGGTCTCAGATCTGTATCCAAAGCAAAAAAAGCTTTTGTTTGAATAAATCACTTGAAAAAGGTAAATCAGGTAGATCTATAGACAAACACTTAAATTCTTAACATCACACTGGAATCAATCAAACTTAAGCAAAGCAGAGAATCTGTAGTCACTGCTTTCAAACATTTTCCAACTTTACAATAGGGGCTACACTCCAGCTGCCGGCCAGACTAAACATAGATCTGCCTACTTTTAGACATTGCTCTTCAGCAAAACATTTTATTTCAAATATATTTCCAAAACAAAGTCATTAACAATCAACCTCTTACGTTGACGTCCTTCTCTGGAAATCAATATTGTACTGTAGGTACACTACGTCTTTAAGAGGTTTGAAAGACAAAGAAACAAATAGCATTATTTCGACACAGTGTCACACTTTAAATACACATTTGTTTGACTAGTTAAAAGCAGGGTGACAAATCTAGCCTGCAGCTCTCTCAAAAGGTACAACAATAAGTCTACCAGCACCTCTGATGCTAACTTTAACACATTGTGTCTTTCATAATCCATACACAAACAGATATGGAAAAAAATGCATATTTTACATGGAGTTACAGTTAAATAAATATTTCTTAGCGAGCAACATGGACTGCTGTGGAGAGATTGAGGACCAGATGTTTCCCTTTGCTTCTAGTCAATACAATGCTAAACTAACCACCTATTGGTTCTATATTTACTGCACAGACATGAGAGATTCGTTGATCTAATCATCTAACTCTCAAAAGACATATGAGTATATCGTTCCAAATGATGAATAAATACTTTAGTATTTGTAACATTTCTTTAAAGTTCTTTAAGTTCTTTAAGAATATTTACTTTATCTAAAAGGATGTTGGCCTTTTCTGAAGTGCTCAATTCCACATAACAAAATACTTATTTTATTCATAAACACAAGTTAACATTTATCTTAATGCACCACACAACTATTCACAAAGCCTGCAGAGTTGCTACACACTTCAGGTGCAAAAAGTCTGTGAGAAGACATTTGAGTTACGGGTGTTATACAAATCAACTTTATGCGTATACTGAAGCAATGTGAAACTGTTTAAGAATGCCCTCCCAGACAAATTCTGTATAAATAAATCTTTTCTACCCACAAAACAAGGCCGTTGGCACTAAGAATATACACAACCAGAGTGCTGTTTACATTGCAGTCGCTCGCTGGGTTCAATCATTTAGTGACAGTATATAAAATGCAGTGACACACAGCTAAGTGTAAAGAGTGTCTAGCAACACCAGTAGTTGAGACACTGGTGGTTTTGATGTTTTGTGATCATAATGAGAGAATGGTTTCCTCAAACGGAGCGTGGCTTAATTAGCAAAGAAATTCCAAGTGCATCTCCTTAATTAGGCCAGAAATAGGTTTGGGTTGCATGGCATGGTGCTTTGTCTGATGTAAGGGTGTGGCTGCCACTTGATGTTTTTATTACCTCACTGTGAGCAAGAGTGGCATATTTTAAGTTTAAATTAGGCATGTATGCATCATGTTGTGGTTCATCAGTGTGAGAACCGATGTGTTGGTAAAGTTTAGTATGTCACACTTGAATTTGTATCCCATCGACAGCAGCGCTATGAAGAAGCAAGCTGGTAGTTTGTTGTGCAAGACAGGGAAAAGCTATCCATTCAAACATTGCAAAGTCAAACCGCTAAATTTAACTCAAATGTTTTCCTTTCACACAAAATATAAAGTCATGAATGTCAGAGGAAGCAGAAATTAGCGCTATCTACCTTTGTTCTTGAAACATTCTTGTGTTGTACCTTTAGCTACAGGGTTTGGGGAAAGAGCGACAGTTCTGAGGTTGTAAATCTGCAGAGGCTCCTAAAACCAGGCATAGCTCAATGGTTTCTAGGAAACACTGTGGAGTGCGAACATCAAATCTCAGTGAAGAATGCTAGAAAGCAATGAAACACAGTGGAAGACAAAGAGCTATCAGTGGAGTAAACGACCATCCTCGTCCTCAGATCAAACCCGTGTGCAAAGCAAAGCAGTGAAAGATATTTAACTAATCACTGAAAACAAATGCATATCAAAATGTACAATTTACACCAAACTGTAAACTGTAAAGTGAGTGTGTTAGTGATACAAAGCAAGAGAAGGGAATTGGAGAAAAAGAAGAAAAAATATGGGCCTGCAGAGATACAAATAATGCATGTGATTTCATCGTCCCCCTGTGAGAATGACTGAGAATGAGCTGTGGGCTTGTAATAATTTGTCACACACGTGTCTACGGCTTGAAGCACAGAGGAGTGTTAGAATGAGCAACACAGGCAGTGTGTGGATGCAAGGACTTGTGTGAATTTGAGCATGTGTTTTGTTGTGTGTGAACAAACTTAGCTGCTTTGAACTCACAGTCATCTCTTGGTCCTGGCCCAGGATGTCCAGCTGCTGTTGGATCTCTTGGAGCCGCCTCTCCTGCCCTCTCCTCTCCTTTATATCCTGCAGGACCTTCTCTCCTGGCTGCGGGTCCCCATCGCACTTCCAGCCAACCTCTGAGCCATGGCCCTGATGCACAACAGACACAACTAGGTTCTCACGGGGAGCAACAACTCATCTCACATGTGGACGTGCTTGGTTACTCTCCTAGAGCTGCACTCACAGCTTATGGCTGTCACTCTGAAACATTAAAATAGCCATATAAGAGTTCATCACAATTAATTTCAGTAAAAGTTTTCCATTCCTCCAAGACTCTTGAGTTTCAGTATGCTTATATCTGTTATGTTATGTTATATGCTTATATCTGATGACAGCACAAAGTAAAATCCTGTAATTATTACAAGACCAGAGAAAGCCCCATACCTCAACTACAGTCCACATGGGGTCCAACATAAATCACACATTTATGCCATCCACGTGCACTGGGTTGACAACCGCAAGCTGCATACAAAGCAAATTTTGAAAATGGGTCAGGAGGAAATAGGAGAGTCATGTCTGGTGGACCATCCACAGACAGCTGATAAGTGAGAGGCTTGTCTTTTTGATCACAGGATGGATCTTTTTCAGTTAGAAGCCTGTCACATACTGGGCAGATACTGAAATGCTACGCTACGATGAAGGACTACCTTCTGCAGAAGTAGTATGATGATGAGTAGGTTAGTGAAAAGCTAATATACTTGTGGCAAATCTCAAAGGTTAAGTCAAACTGGTAATATCCTTCCCCAACCCACCCAAAATGTATTTCTTTATAAGGAAGGATGGAAAAACATGTTAAAAAGGAACCATACTGTAGAGACTGACCAGTGAATGACCTGTGGTTCGGTTGCATTGTGACCTCTGAATACAAAGTTAAAAGCAGCATCTAGGTTGAAAAAATAGTTGGGTCTAAGAGGTTGTTGCCAACCGCAGGGCTGTTTTGGAGTCTCGATCCAGCACCATGTGGTTAAAATCTCCATCTCTCTTGGTTAGTCTGAATGCCAGGCAGGCGAATGTATGATCTAATAATGTTGAAATTGATGGATATTTCATAAAATGTCGACATCTCAATAGAGACTTGTATGCAGCAAAATAGTAGGTTACTGGAGATGGCTGGATCCAGCAAATTGTGAACTTAAACTCTGAGTTACTAAATCTATTATGACACATTTATGATAGGATGTAATCTGAGTTAAACCCAGGGTAGGATGGGAGTTCAGTTAAGTTGAGCCAATATGTTGAGAAGAAGAAGTCTGTCCTTGTTAATAAGCAAAACAGACATTGCTACTTGACAAATATCACGTACTGCATTTAGACAGATTTTAGGCAACTGAAGTATGCCAGTGTGACTTAACAATTTAAATACTGGCAAAAACAAGCATCTTTCAAGATTTGTCCAAAATGTGTGTGGCCTCACCTACTAGTGCCCTCTGTCTCCCTATAGGGATATAATGACAGCTTCTATCTGTAGCCTCTTTCAAGTGGTTATTACTAGAGCCCCTCAGTTGAGACTCCCTCATCCCGACTACAAAAGCCAGGACCACGATGGGATCAGACTCCTGCCATGCACCAAAGTGAGAAACACAGCATTCCAACCAGGAAAAAATAAAAATTAAAGTCTAGCTTTACCACCATCTTCACACCACTAAATGCATGTTTCTAAAAAAGCCCAAATCTCTGGGAGAAACAGTTTATTTAATTTGGAAACGACAGCCACCCTACTTTTCGAGAACTATAGACTGCAAACTTTAAAATTGTCAGCAGGGCTTAGCAGTGATAAAGCTTTCACTGACCAAAGTTTGATGGAATTTGGCATTCATGTCACATATTGTCTACTAAACCAATTCTCTGTGGCTAAAGGGACACCCTATGAATTCTGGTGAGTGTAAGGGGAAAGCCCACACTCTCTTTGTATAAACCTTACTGATTTGACCCTAATTACAGCAAAGATAGATGGTCCACAAGTGACACATCATCTTTCATGGCTTTCTCCTCCTTGTTACTGTGTCTCTGTCTTGTATTAGCTTGGTCACAACGAAGGAAAATCAAGGAAAGCTGGGAGGTTTACATTGTTTGTTACATACGCTACTACTATTAAGTCAAGTGACACCTGGATCTCACTCAAGTCCCACGATTCCAATGACTGAAAACAGTAATGAGATCTATTCCTGCAGACTGTTAATGGGGTCAAAATCACATCACTCCACTCATACGGCATGTTTATGCAAGAGGTGTTTCAGCTGTGCTCTGCTAATATGCTGCTCCTGTGTAGACCCCGGTATGAGCGAGTCTGACAGTTACACATAAGTCTCAGTGGAAAGCTCTTCAAAATGTTAATTATAAGATGGACCTGGACAGGTCAACAGTCAGTTACAGGGCTAACACACAGAGAAAGAGAACCATCCACGCTCACTTATACATCTACCTAACCTGCGTTTCTTTGGACTGTTGGGGGAAACTGGAGCACCAACAGGAAGCAAACCACACAGAGAAAGGCCCCAGCCGTCCAGCAGGTACATTATTTTTGCTGTGAAGCGACAGTGTTAACAACAGCACCACCATGCCGCCCATATTATAATCCATCAGATAGTTGTTGTGATATTTCAGTCTGTAAACAAAATGGTAGACTGACAGACATTGCCACCCCTACAAACAAGGCTAAAGAAATGACTATTATGTTATGTGAGGTTCATCTGCACACATAAGTTCTAATGCTTGAACTGAAATGCCAAGATAAAACAGATTTGAAATACTTGTAAATGTGTACTTGCTTTGACAAGTGACAATTGAAAGCTGTATGAGATTGAAAGTGTTAACCTTACACATTTTCTGTTTCATAACTTAGTAGACTATAACTTATTATTTGCAGTACTTTGTCCACAATCTTTCTAAATATATAATTGATAAAACAGTAATATTAAATGAGTGCAACAAGTTTAGATCCATTCCCAAGGCATTGGCAAGGATAAACAGTAGATTATTCTCTACAATCGTAATGCTTCTCTTCTTGGAGAAGACTAAGGAAATAATGCTTTCTTGACAACTCAATATGAGGTTAGACTGACTTCCAAGCAGAGCAGAGAAGAGAAACAGGGTTCAGCTTATCTGAACATCAGCAAAATTCTGGTAATTGGCTCTCCTTGGAGCAGCACCCTGATATGCTGTCGAAGATCTCCAATAATACATCACCTATCTGGGTCACAACAGAGCTGGGAGGCCACAAAGATCTAGACCTTGTTTTCTTCAAGTATGAAAAACATGTCAAAGTGATTACCTTTAAAGATAAAAGTATGTCAGCCTGTTGATGAAATACCTAATGAATACTTTGGAATTTATTGTGTTACTCTGACTGTCAAGTGCAGCTTAAATGCAGAATGAATGTTAATCAAAACAGAAATAGAGTTGTTGTTGCATGATATGACAACCCGAGAAGCTGTCCTTGTTTTACCTCATTATACCTTATCAGATTTTGCTTTTTTCAAATCATGAAAAGAAAATGATTTGCCAATTGCCATGAGCAAAACCATCATCCGATAATTATTTGAATCACTTTCAGATAACTTTAGCCGAGCATGCATTTCAGATTTATTTAATGACTATTGACATCCTGCGATCAATTTTATTATTTCAAATAGAAGCAATACATTCCATCCTGAGGTTGTCATGACGTTTGAGCGTGAAACAGCTGCAGCGGTTGATAAATGATACGCTGTTGTCCAAAGTGACGAAATAGGCCAAATTTGGGAAATTACTTTATGTTTATAATTCAAAACAAATCTTGGACACTGATTGTGCTATATCTTGACATTCCCATTAAAAGGTGTTATTATGTTAAAATGTTATTATATCACATCAATCATTTTGCTTTTGTTAGACAGTGGAGGGAGACTTAGAGATTGGTAGCATAGAGCTTCTTCTCTACTCCAATATGGGTTACATCTGTGGTGCAATTTGCCAAATATAACAGCTGTATCCTCTCATGCAGGCACATTCTCAGATACATCTCATGAACAACTAAAAAACAAGACAAATGATTAGGTCACCCTTATGTATTTGGTGTTCTCTTGTGTGTAGGTGTTCAATCCTGCTGGAATATTTGTATCATATACAATGCAAGAGGGTGTACTTCAGGTTCCTTCTTGCATTAGGTGTCCAGGAGGACTGCCTGAAGCCAGACCACGAACCGCTAAGAGAGCTTGATGACCTTGTTCACACACTCAAGACAAGTTAAACATGGACAACATGCTCTGAGGAAGCTAATCCAAGGAAGTGTCAACGGTAAAATCATAAACGCTACTGCATACTCCAAATTAATCTGAACAACATGTTTTTTTTCAACAAAGTTCTCTATAGCTTTTTTGAACTAGCTAAAATCACACGATGGAAAAGAGATGGAGAAGCTATATGTCATACAAAAGTAAATAGAGACCTCTGAGAATTCTTTGCAAACATGATGCAAAGAGTTACACAAACCAAACAAAGGAAAAATACTCAATGGGTTTTCCCTTGAAAAACACTTATGTGAGGTGGACGCTAGCCAACATTTCAAACAGCAGTTTGTTTAAGCATGCAGTAGCCACAAAACGGCTCATTGGCCTTGACTCTGGGGGCCTTTGTTATATTAAAACATGTCTGTTGGTCACATTAAGTCACTCAGTCATTAAAAAACTGGCTGCATAAATAATAAAAATTGCATATTTTTACACATCGTGTTACCAGTTTATGATAATCCAATGCAAACCAACACAATAGCCCTGCAATAATTCCTGTCTTTTTAAAGATTATAACTGAGATCTAGACTCAAATCTACAATATACTGTAGTCATTTTGTAGTTAGTAGTACTGTAGTTGTGAATCGGAATACATTAAAATCTACCCCATTTACATCAGCGAACAGAATGCAAAAAGCACTGATTCAGATTGCCTGAAAAATATACTCCCCAGTGTTTGCGGAGAATATGTATTGTCAATGACCTTTGGCTACACACTCTAAATGGACAGTGCTGTTATGATGAAAAGGGGCCAGCAATGCTGACTCACCCAGAGAGCACTAGTGTTGTTCAGAACAGCACGCTCCTGTCTTTCTCTTTCTGTGTCTCTGCAAATCTGAAGTCTAAGTAGGAGCTCTGGCTGTGCCACGTGGACCCAGGCTACCTGCCAAGGCCTGTCCGCATGCCATGCCACGAGCACTCCCTGTGAGAGCTCAGGAGTGAGCCGTTCAGAAGCTAGGGCTGAGAGAATCTTGACTCCTCTGTTTTTCTCATATTTTTTTCTGCCCCTCAGACTGACATTTTGCCCATTGTCATCTGCCAAATTCTGAGGCAGATGTGCTGTAACACTCATGTCTGCCATAAACATGATATACCTACCTGTATGCTGACACTTGGGTAAGCAAGGTAATCCAAACAAATGTTTTGGATCCTTCATCGCTTTCCTTGCACAAAGGCATATTCTAACTCTTAACACCGTAATTCCTCACCCTCCCTCCTTTGTTAAGTTAGACCACAAAATGATCTAATATTGTTCCATATGGCAATATGAGGGTTTGTGTATCACCATCTTAAAAATGTCCCAGATATGAAATTTCCAAGTTGTCTTTTCTCCCTCCAGAAGTCATGTTTTTACATCAGAATGTTGGATCTATGGTAGATGACTTGGTGATTGCTGAACATTCCTGAAGTATTAGAAAATTCACTTGTGGGTCATCTGGACTTTATACTTGCTTTTTTCCAGAACTGAGGGTGGTCTGGAGAAACCACTGTAACACAGATCAAAACCTCCTGGAGCATCCTAGATCGAAAAAGCATGCTGAATGTGATACTGGGTTCAAATATCCACACCACCTGTGTCTTCTCAGTATCTTAACATTATCCAAAAACAATCTAAGGTCAAAGAATGTTTGATCTGATTGAAACTTTCCATGTTCAGGTTGTTGAAAAAATTCTTGTATTTGTGATTCCTCTAAGCCATTGTAAATACTTCACAGTCTATGGCTTTTACGGTGGTTAAGAGAGACTTACAGGATCATCTCCACCCAGCAATATGAGGTCATTTTAGTGTGTGCCAAATAATGATAATAATAAATGTGAACAAAGAGCTTAAGAAGCAGTTAAATATTTAGCAAAAGCATGGAGAAAAACACATCTTCTTGTCCCCCAGTGACACACGCTGTGTATTGGGTAGGCGCAATATCTGAACTAGATTTCACCTGATAAAAGTCATGAGGTGCTACTTTTTCAGTGAGTGCAGTGTTAAAAAAATGTTTTGCCAGCTAACAGATAGCAGATTGCTGTGTCTGAAACCACAACATGTCGTTTTTTTACAGATCATTTCAAGTAGAAATTAAACAAATGTGATATAACGTGGACATTTGCTTTATAGTGTCAAACAGAAGGTGTAGTGGATTTTGCCTCGCCACTGCTGGATTGTTATCCTTATTGATTCACCGCAAACAATACCGGTCAACGGACACACCAACTGTGTCTATGGGAGTCTGCCTGTGTGTGTTTGTGTTCACGTCAGCCTCTGACTGAACTCAGAACTCATCATTTCAACACACAGTTCAAGGTGCATTTAGGCATATTTTGTTACCTTCAGACCGAGCAAGGCCAGATGTTTCCCCCCATTTACAGTTTTTCTGCTAAGCTAAGCTAAACTGCTGCTGGTGGTCGTTTCATATTTACCACACAGACATGAGAAAGTATTAATTGTCTCATCTGAATCTTGGGAAGAAAATGAATAAGCACATTTTCCAAAATGCCGAATCCTTCCTTTAAAATATAGTGAGCTCTGCCATAGATTAAAATACAAAGAACAAGGGATTGTGATAATATTCTAAAATGTTGTAATGTTATTTAATTTGGATCATAGAGACAGGAGATCAGTGAATTTTTACAGCATTTATTGTTAGCACATAATTTTGTGACTGAATAATACTCTCTGGAGTGTCATAAAGAGTGGAACAGTCAAAAGCTAGATCTCAACCATAGGAGGGAAAAATCTCTAAACCACTTAACACAAGTGCTGCTGCGGATAACACCAGTGGGAGAGGCGTTTATAAGAAGACAATAAACTGGTTCTCATAGGAATTATAGGGTGGGGAAGGGTGTGGAGCCTATTCTTTTTAGCCAAGTTAACCTTCTGAAAAACACAAAGCATGCCACATTCAAACCTGACATCTCAGTAAGCCACAAAGGCTACAAAGATGATATTAGACTTTTTCGTATTAGCACTTCCAACGTTTTCATGCTAATACACTATAAAGTTGGTTAACAGTGTGATAAGGGCTGACTACTGGACTTGAACATCGTATTCCAGAGAGGACAATTTCGTCTATAGCAAAGAAGTCTTTTTTATCTTCCTGCTGTCATCGCTTTTAAAGAGAAACATATCGTTCTGTTAAAAATTACACTGCTGTCTATTTCTGGTTATACTTTGAAGCCAAGGCCCATTTACATGTATACTTTCTATATCACATTTCAAAACATTATGAATATGGTAAGGTCAGCCGGTATCACTTTCTATCAGGAATACAGCTCACACTTGATGATACAAAAAAAATAAATAACCAACATTTTAGATGGATATAACATGACCAAAGCTTTTCCACAGCTGTTTAATTATATGACTGGACCAAATAAGATGAATTTGCAAACTATCTGGAGACCACATTGTGTTGGTCAAAAGGGCGTTTTCTGCCCCAAACTCTGCTCTCTCACTTAACATTCGCTGTCGTAAAAATCACGGGTGCTCATCAGCAACCACACAATGTGACTAAGTGACCTCATAGTCTGACATCAAAATATAGCCGCTCAATACACAACAAAAACACAGCTGGAGTTACTATGCAAAGGCAGAAGGAGTTGATGCGCTGCTGATTACCGGAGGGATGCGATGCGATCATCGATCATTCATTCATTTTCATTGTAACCACACTTTAAAAAAAACATATTTGAGAGAATAGCATGTGTTATTCTGATCTGTGAAACTCGCACAAACGCTTAAAAACACGTCACCATACACCCCACACCAGCTTATTCTCATGACAGAATCCCCCTGTTCTAGCTTCAAACTGGGTGGTGCAGGCATTACCACACAGTGGTACAGTAGGAGGGGTGCACTGTACAATAATCCTACGTGCCAACAGATGTTTTTAATGATAGATAGGCTATTTCAGCTGAAGCCTGAGAAAAGGGGAGAAAATGAAGAACGCAAAAAGAGCAATGCTGTCATAAGCACAATATTAACAGCATCCAAGGAAAACACTGTTCAAATAGTGTTTTTGATTCCATTCAATCCAGATCATTAAAGTAGGGTTTTGTAGCTACATGACCATTTTCTTATCATGAAAAAGCATCAAAAATGCTAGAGGCAAGATGCTAGAGGCAAAGGCAACAAGGCCTTTACTCAACAAGACTTTCACCATGACTCACCTAGTGGCCCTATGATGAGTGATACCGTGCTTCCACAAATACTGATCCTGTGGTTTATGGCAGTACGACATGGATTTTTCTATGTCTTATCATTCAGTCAGCGCTGTATAACATTTTCACCTGTCACATTGCCTTATATACATGGAAAGAAAAAAAATACAATGTACTGCACTGCTATGTACTATCGCTAAACATGCAAGTCTAAAACCTAGAATCCACAGATCACCACTTTGTACAAAAATGTACAAAGTATGCTTTCATACATTTTTTGCACAAAATGTATTGTTACAAGTAGTAGTAGATGATTGGCTCCAATATATGGGTTATAATGTAGGTCTTCCTTGCCAATTTAAAGTAGTCTTTACTGTATATGAAGTAGGCCTTTCTGCATGTGTTAATATCTCCAAATGAAAGGGAAATCCTTGTTCCTTTTCTGGAGCTGGCACTGCTCTACCTCCACCAGCTCTGTAATTAGGATCTGATGGGGGGTCTGACTCTCCTCTGTGGCATTATCCCGGCTGGTGCCAGGCCTCACAGACTGTATCCACCCTCACGAGCTAAACCGAAGGACCCGCTTAGCCAGAGCAGCTACTCCTAAGGTGACTGAACAGGAATGCAAGGGCTAAATTTTCCTCAGAATATCAATCACAACTTATTGGGAAAGCATGCCGCCAAGTTCTGAGGTCACTGATTCAAGCCCTGACTGGTCCTTTAAGAGCGAGTGCTCACTGGGGAGAGGTGAATAACTCCCTCTTCCTTGTATAATGGGACAGACAATCAATCTGTAACAGGCAGAAAACAAGAGACAACAGCAAACCTGGAAGTCTAGGCCGTGATTTAATGTCATGGGGAAAAATAGTTGTGTTTTGAAACAGAGATATGTTGGAAGCAAACAAGCAGGTTCCTGTATTGTTGTTCAAATGGTTTCAGTTAAAAACTCGGACTGATGCAAGCTACTGCTGAGAAGAAAGCTAACCGCAAAACAAAAGCATATTTACTTTTACGACCACCTTTAGGATTTACAGGCACTGGTGTGGAATGAATGACAAGCTCTGAAAGAGATTTATCATCAGTACAGTCCATCTTTAACATGTGAGGGTAACTCACTTAACAGTGAGGGTAAGTAAAAGGCTGCTTTTCAAGCCATACAAGTGTGGTGTCACCAACCTTTCACAGCATACTGTATACACTGCATGACTGTACAAAGGGGCTCAGATAGTATTAGGCTATTTACGTAGTGCTCTCTGAGAACGGACAGTGACGTAGCCGCTACGAGCCTTAGCGTAAGGAGAGAGAGAGAGAGAGAGAGAGAGAGAGAGAGAGAGAGTTAAGTGTATAACGGAGTAGCCGAAGACAACGCTGCCGACTCACTATCGTGCCTATATACCTTGCCTGCTGTAACATTCTAAACATCAAGTCAATGATGGAATGTAAGTGCCTCATGTGTATTGGTGCAGACCTAAGTTAAAGTACGTTCTGTATTGTCATGAATGATGTTACTGCGTTAGCTCGGTGCGCACGTAGCATTTACCGGAGCATTGCTAGCTAACCGATACACCATCCTGGATACGATAAACCCTAAAAGAATTAGCCCTCTTCCTATCTGCCTCCCTCTACAATAATGACAATACAGTGAATTAGATTTGTTTCATCAAGCAGTCTGATGGTGAATCATCTGCAAGCAGTTAGTTGAGAGCCAAATAATTTGTGTCATTGTTTAATTCATATTTTACATAATTTGAAAAGGAATTATCCATTTCAGCACTAATGGAGAGCAGATGATGGATGGATGACGAGGAATTTTACTTTCCCAAATACTCTTTTAAACAGGCAAGATGATTAAAGGGTGGGAAGGGAGGGGAAGTAGGTTACATAAAGTAACACATCCAGCTGCCCAGTAGTATCACAGTGTTGTACTATTGGCCAAAAAACACTCTACATCATGTGGGGAGAGAACAAGGGAGAATTATCTTATTTTGAAAAAGAGTTGAGGCAACAATTATTGAGAAACCCCCCTAAGCACCAGTTCAGCCATTACCACTGGTTTAAATATTAGTTTGTGAAATTTGGGAGTTTCAAGAAGCAATACGTCTTTATTATTTATCTAAACACTCCTCACAGTTCACCTATTGATAGTGTGCACATCTGGTTGGGCTCAATCAATTCTCAGTGGAATTTTTTGAAATAAAATCTTGTAGTGATCAAGTGTTCCTTCTGCAGTGCGCCGTGCTGCAGCTAAATATTACTTACTTTTTCGAGTAATCTACCAATTTATTTTTAGACTAATTTATTATTCATGTTGTCTATGAAATGTCCAGCACTGGGAAATATCTCCATCACAATTTCTCGGAATCTAAGGTGACAAGTTGCGTGTTTTGTGTGACCAACAGTCCAGAACCAACAAAATATTTCATTTACTATCATAGAAGACTAAGAAAACCAGCAAATATTCACATTTGAGAAGTTTTTGCCATTTTTGTTTAAAAAATTACTTTTAACGACTAATTAATCACACAAATAGCTGGCAGTTCATTTTCTGATTAATTAAATAAACGTTTCAGTTCTACACATTGCACACATTTTATATTGCATTGATCATACTTATTTCAAAGCTACATCCCACTCAAAACAGTTGGAATACTGAGAATCCTGTCTCCATCTAAACAGACACGTAGATGGGACAACATAAATGACCTCAGTGCCTCAACTTCAAATGTTAATCTTTGTTTTACTGCCATTTCCTTATAACATCATATGAATGACTAAGTACATTTACAGTGGGAAAGTGAAATAATTAGGCCAGCAACATAAATATTCCGGACATTATGACATAGATCATGTGCTATTCCAGCAGTTGGATTTAAGTCCTGCAGTTTTTCCTTGTCGACATCCAGTACTGATAGTAGAAAATGGCACCCTGGGTTCGCAAAACAGCATTTTAAAGTTTTTATGATTTAAAAAACATCCCTTTCCACTGACAGGCTATGCAAATGATGAGCATGCCATCTGGCCTTTAAAATGGAGTAAGATATGGTCCTGAGTAGCTCACTGAGCTCACGTCTAGAAGCAGGCCCAAATCTGTTATGTTGGCTCTCCACTATCTGATGTGATAGTGATGTACAGATAAACTAAACTCAGACAATGTACAGTTAGAAGACAAAGAGTAAACATCACAAGTTTGTGCAAAATTAATTCAAAATGTATTAAATATGCAACTGAGGGAATGGCCAGAATATTAAGAATCAGAAATCCAAATTTACAAAAAATAATTTGCACTTATTTGCACTTAAAATGATGGAAACCATCTAACCAACTATAAACTAACTCAACATGTTACAATAAAATATTAGAAATATAATAAATGTATCAAATGTACCATTGCTGATGTGGAAATAACATTTTTACACAAAGTGCACTAGAGGCTCTGTAGTATGGCCTTCATATGGAAGTGTGGAAAAATGGATGGAAAATTGAGGCAAACCTCAGTTCCAGCATTACAGCAGCTTACATAATACTATTTTTTCCCACTTACGAATAAGGGGGTGACCCCCCGAGGGTCAATAACAAAAGATTTTACAAGATGTTGCCATCGGTGTCCTACTGAGCTGACCTTATAATAAGACTTAGTGACTTCATCTCAGAGCAGTCCTGAGCTAATGCTGCTCTATATAAACCCATTGCTATTATAATATAGTGCATACAATGCTGTTGCATACATACCTGGGACATGCTACGGTTTGTATATGAGCCTTGCACGGTGACAAATTCTTCGACAGGAAGGAGAAGGCGAATTTTGGAATCAATGTCACTCAGCTGCTCCAGGTCAGAGGGCTCCGGGGTGTAACCCTGGTTTGTCAGGACTGACACAGCCCACATGTCCTTCTGGAAGAGAATCATAGATGAAATAAGTCATGGCCCACAGGGCTGCTTCATTTTCTGGCAACCTAAATAGGGGAATGATAAACATTATCTATCTATTGCTTATTTAGCAACTTTGTAGCAATGATGCCTGAAAGGGAAGAGGTACAAGTCTGACTCTAGCACTTGGTCTTCACTAACAGATGGTGAACAGGGTGCTGATCACTCTCCTCCACACTGTGAGCCAACTATTTAGTCAAATGCCAAAATGTTGACAATTGCCTTTTCTCCACAGTGTCAGAACAAGGGGTCTATCAACTGAGTGGAGCACCACGCAAAGCCAAAATTTAACAAATGAGATCCACAAAGTAAAAAAAATGACTTTCATTCATTAATTTTGACAAAAGAATGCATGATAATACTCAAACTGTTCTATTTTGAAAGCATCATCATACTGTTATTAATGAATCGATAAAGTAAGATTACATATGCTACTGCAGTTCCAAAATGTTCTATGGTTACTGACTCCCACTGATTTAGTCCTTCTGGTTACCAGAACTACAGAACTAAGAGTCAGTAATATCAAAAGTAAGTGTAAGAGGCAAACAGTGAGCAGCAGCTCATGGCTGATGTGTTCCACATTTCTTTCCTCAAAACTAAAGAAGCATCACTTCAAAAGTCCATAAATAATGTGCTCACTCCGTTATGGCCATTCATAATAACATGCCTTGCAATAACAGGAAGTCTTCCTCCAGCCAATAAAAAAACCCAGAGCATCTGCACTTCCCTCAGTTCGGTATCTACCACTACAATTACTGCAGAATTGTTCTAAAAGTCAAGGCAAACATCATAAATAGAGGAGTGAGACATTAAAAACCCTGGCAAGCTGTCCCACGGATGCAGAGCTGTAGGGGTCAAGCTAAATGAAACCGTATGTGAAAGGTAAGTATGTTCCTTCTTGCTTCCCAACAGGCTTCATCCAATTTGACTTCAAACTGGCCTCACAGCTGCCAAAAGGGCCATTAAAGCAAATTAAAACTGAATATAAAAACAGTTGAAGTTCAGATGGTGTAGGTGGGTTTACATTGTAATAGTCTACTGGTCCAGGTGGCATGGTCTCAGATGAATCATCAAAGAAAAACGAGGCCCCAGACTTTTGCTTTAAGCTCTATCAGCACACAATCACTATGAGAGCAACTGTGGCTTATAGTAGGCCTCTATGAAAAATCCTGGCCTCTGAACTTCGCAGAAACAACACAGAGGGAATGGTTGTGAAAAGGTGATCATTAAATGAATCCACATAACATGCGACATTCCATGTGAGAACTGCATATGGCACTTGACATCTGTTTTATAATCTGAACTGCTTTGAGGAGACATAATCTTCAGTCAGCAAAACATGGATATCTGGTCAGATAACCATGATTGTCAAAGGATATCTGTGTTGTTTTGACGTTTCATTATGTGTTTTATAGCATCATTCAAAAGGCCAAATGTTATGACAGTCTCCAACAAATTAGATCACGAAAGAAACATTTTGTAAATAGAGAGACTGTATTAATAGGATGTGACTAAACACTGGAAACAATATTCGGTTTCTATAACTAGTTAACATACTATGTTTTGAAACATAAGATCAAAATGTTGGTAGCAGAAGCAGTGCATGGGATCATCTGCTGTAAAACGTCTGGACACGAGGGGGAAAGTATTAAGTAACTCTCATCCTACAGCATATGTTGTCTGTTAGGGATTTATGTCCGCCTACCTTGCTGTCTGCGCCGCTGGCACTGTCCTCTTCCTCTTCATCTATTTCTCGTAGGAGCTCGTCCAGACGCTCCTTCTCTGCCTGGGTCAAAATCACTTGGTCCCCTTCACCACTTACTAGCTGTTGCATTACACCACATTCAAGGGGGAAAAAGAGACTCAAAATCATTACTTGCCCAACATTTCTACTCTTTTCAGTGGTGCCCTAATAGGCTTAAAATATGTCTTTCTCTTTAACTAGAGACAAATATTGTTCTCAATGGAACAAAAACAAACAGTAGAGTAACTTGATCCGAGTCATGCGATATACTGCAGCACTGCATTTGGTCTCACATGAACTTTGACATACCTCAATATTTCTCTTGACAAAGTCCTTCTCTTTATTCTTGCCTTTGGAAGCTCCACAGCGGCTACCTTCAAACTGTTCTTCCCCGATCTCCTCATGGGCTACTTCTGTTGAGCTGTCTGGCCTCTCTTCACCTGTCAGGCGGGCCTCACTTAGTAAGTCAAAGCTCTAATAATAATTACCATTAGCCAGATCTGATCAAAAACAAACAAACAAAAAAATCTGATCCATATAATTAAAGAGTTTGCAAATAAAAAAGAAAAGAGCAACTACTCTAATATTAATCCTGCAAGGTGGCAAAGTGGGTGAGAAGACCATGCTTCAACTAAATTGCAAGAGGTTCAAGCAACCATGACAACAAGCAGCCAACCTGCCTAAGTGTCTCTGAACAAAGCAACACAATGCATTTCTCACAGTTCCTGGTCTGCTGTTCTAAGGGAAAGTTTAGATTTTTCCCTAAGGGGATCATAAAAAGCCACAAGATCTTAATCAGGAAATTGTTCATGAGTCGCATTGTGAGCAAACATTTATGCCCACTATTATATTCACTTTTGGAAAACTGCTGTAATATGTGAGTTAGTGCACTACTGTCTGCACCAGCCTACCATGAAGGCAACAGCTATAAGTTCCTTGAGCGCATTGCGCCATCAAGTGCACAACCTAGGCAGTACAATTGAGAACATAGATTTTAAGAAACGGAAATTCTGTATGTGTGCTGCATTTTATGTCATGTTTCATTTTCATGAACTCACTTTTCTCCAAGTATTGGCTGTCTCTGTTGAGCTCACAGTCAGGAACCTGAGTTTCAAACAAAGGCACAAAGTTGTCCTCCTCTTCATTCCCTTTAAGATAAGAAACGTATTAAAGATGTCTCGCAGTGACTGTGCGTGCTAAACCTTTCAACACTGTTGCTGATCTGTATATTGCTGTACATGCTTACCAGTGGTTGCTTCCAGAGCCAAAAACAACCTTGTGTTCAAAGCTTCATGGGCACATTCAGAGTGACCTTCAGGCTTACTCTGCTGCAGAACAGTACACAGTATAACATCACATCACATATTGTAGTCAAAAACAGTACTGGTCTCGTGAACTGGAAATGTAAGAAGAGTGAATGCAAAGTATGTGTCTACCAGGAGCTCTTGCCAGAGTTTGGCTTGAAGTTCTTTCCTTTGACGCTTGACTTCTTTTTCTTTGCACATTTTTACCAACAGTATTTCATCAAGTTGTCTCATTTCCTCAATGGCTCTCTGTAGTTTGGAATCTTCCTTCTCTTCATCAGCAACATCAACCTGATACTGATCTAAAAAATGCACACATATTAGTGTGGGGAAGCTTAATTAAAATAGGACCATCCTAAAACTGAGAGTACTATTCCATTGTACAGAACACATACCTTTGTCAGGACCTCTGGCTGAGGAGTTGATTATAGTTTCTTCAGGGCTGCTCTGCGTCTACAGGGAATTATTTTCGGTTATTGGAAATTGTAGGCAATTCAAAAATCATGAAAGTTTTAATGTCAGTGTATGGTCTTTACTTAATTACCTGCACATCAGCAGCACCGTTGGTCAAAACAACAAGGGCAAATGGAGTTGTAGGACAAATTCTGTCACTATGAGGCAATGCCACGCTCGACACACGGCTACCTGTTTGCTCACTCGATGCAGGTCGGGAAATGTCGTCTAAACTACCTTTGATAATTTCCATTGTGTGATTCTCTTAAGATGTATTTCGATAAGAAAAATGAGAACTAAGTATTTGCAATAATTAAAGCTGTTCGCTAAGTAAAACCCTTGTTTTTCCGCCCATTTTGGTAACTATGGACGCAAACACTCCCGGATGTTGTATCTATGAAAATGTGCGTTTGTTACTATGGCTACCGGACGAAATCGAGGCAGCTCAGCTGATGTTTCAATCGATGCAGCTAGCTAGTGTAGCAGGTATCAAGCTAGCCATTAGGGAGCTAGCTAGCGGTTAGCTGTAGTAGTACCGTTCGGGTCGTTAAATCATATTTCTGTTGTTCCCGCAGCAATATTAAATGACTTTGGTGTAGTTGAGATATTGGTGATAAATGTCTACAGTGTGAGAAAGCGAGGGTTGAGGTTTCGAGGCCGTGCTTTTGTGGTAAGTAACGTTAAACAACAACCATTTCATGTGTACCTAGCGTAACAAGCTAAAAAGGCTAATATTGATCATCTTAGGTAACTTAGCCAACCTAACAATGAAAGCCGGCTGTGATTTGTTGTGTTTAGATATTCATTTTGTATAGTTGGTAGCACAGTTACTAGCTAGATTTAGTCAACGTTGTATACGTATAATATCTTTAGTTTTGGCCTTCTCTGTAACGTTATCGAACTTAGCTACTAGAGCTAAGCACTGAAAATGGGTGTGTAACTAACCGCTGAGACGGAACCAATAAGAACCAGAATAATTATAAAGTATTTTATATGCCATGTTATTAGCTAAAGTCATTGTTTCGCTAAAATTCATAATTAACGTAATTTAATGAGGAATTGGCGTTGGTTTCTAATCACCGCTAACTTGCTAAATGCTTGTACCATTATAGCTAGTTTTTTTCCTCTCAGGCTTGTCATTGTACCACTGTCCCACAATCACACGCCCATTTCGCTGGCCGCTGACCAAGCTCTGCAGAGTACCTGCACAAGGCAGGTGTCACCATAAGGCCAATGCTATGAGGGATTGTTTTTTCAGCATGATATATTATTTAAACCTTTTGTAATTACACGATTTTCTTATCATACCAGGTTGAAGTTGACTCTGCAGGGGAAGATGTGCAATGGAATGAAAGAGTCAATATCAAAAGCCTTTTGTGCCCACACCTCAGCCACTAAACGGTCCTTCTTTTTGCTGCTGTTACTGATTGTAGTGTCTACTGGGCAGGGGACAGGTAAGAGGCAGAATCTATGGTTGCACAGGTATACAATACAAAGATTTCTAGATCATGTGTGCATTGTATTAACCTTTCTTTTATCTTTTGAAGAAACATTACATGGGTGAATGTCATGAGGAGAGGATGTATTACTTTTTCCACTGCACAGGAGAGACTTAATCAAGTCCTTCTTAACATTCATTTCCACATATGTCATTTTCATCAGTAATAGTACAGCCCTATAACTACCTTTGCCTAAATATCACATGCTGTCAATGTCAGTAATGTGTTGTTGTTGTTGTTGTTTTTTTGAATATCTCACTAATAAACTATTTGAATATATAATCCACACTGAATACAGGTTGGTTGCTCTTGACACCCATTAACACTTTGCTCCATGACAATGTATCTGGCAAATTAATGCTGTAAAATGTGTCATGGATATTTCTGGTCTCTTCAAAATGAATCCTCCTTATTGTAGTGACCTACTGACCTTAGCTCTTGTACCACTCTTACACCAATTTTTCCATTTCCACATTATATTGCGATATTAGTATAATGGGAGGTCTGCTATGACATTCTGGGCATATTCATTCTATATTTTTAAATTAGTTGATTTGTTTATATTACAAGCCCAGCAGTAAGGCTGTAAGAATACTGTAATTGGTAGTGTAATTTAGTTTTATTTGGTGTGATGAACGTGCATAAAAATTGTGGATATGAAACACGATTTACCACAATAATTTTTTTAAAGGGCCTATTTGGAGTGCAAATTACAAGTTAGGCTTGTGAGTATAATTACAATATTTTTTTCCTCTAACATTTAATTATTTTCTCTTGTGTAATATGTTTAAACCAAAGCAGAATTGTATATTTACTAGGGAAAAGTCACACAATTATTGGTCAACCAGACTCAGTGGAATTATCCTCTTGCATATCAATTTGTTTTTTGATTTGCTGTAATATGTTTGAGTGATACTGGGCAAAGAATGGTGTAAAATGTTTCCAAACAGCCACTTTTGTTCATTTTATTTTGCCCCCATAGCTAGGATATAGGGAGAAGGAGCACACCAACATGAATACCATACAATATAATGTGATGCAATACAGCAACACAAATTACAGACTCAAAAATTGTTATTGTGTTCAATTAATACTGGTCTGGCTTAACAATAAAAGAACATAAGCATTGTAACTGTAGTGTTTGTTGTTGAGCAGTTGAATTGGTACAGTATATAGTACAAGTGTTAAACATTTCCCTCAGGATCAATAAAGTATCGATCTATCTATCCATCTTATGTTATGTCCACCTCCTGTGTGGTTCTACTGCCTTTCTAGTACAGATGGTTACCATAGGTCATTCTGTTGTGTTACTGGTGTCTGTAACATCTGTCAAACAAGGCTGAAAGTATTTGTTAATTATACTGTAAACTTGAGCAGTTTCACAGAATCTCTTCTTTTTTTTGGTGTTCTCTTCTCAGGATGTGTGAGGCCGTACATGGTCCAGAACAGCTGGGTAAACCTCACAGAAACCAACAGGGGCTCGTTCCCTGTGGGCACAGTACTGCAGTACAGCTGTGACCCGGGTTACCTGCCAGACGGACCCAGCATCCTCACCTGTTCCACAGTGGGACGCTGGTCCTCTGAACCTCCTCACTGTATACGCAGTGGTGGTAAGTTATTCTTCCAACCGCTGTCTTTTCTGATCTGTAAAGTAATGAGACACTGTGTTTTGAGCAACCTTGCAAAATTAGCCTATTTTAAATAAAAAAACATCTTTACTTTCAGTTATTTTCACATTTTTATTATGTGACACTTTAGTCTCTGCTAGGATTTTTAGCTAATTAAAAACAAGAGTAAACTTCCAACACAATGCACTTTCAATGTTTGGCTGATACTTATGTGTTTTATATTTTTCCATCAGCTTGTCTGCCCCTCTCCAAACCCCAGAATGGGGGCTATACCTGCCATCCGTCCCCCTGTCGAATGTTTTCCCACGGCTCTGTGATTGAGTTCTTCTGTGATGAGGGCTTCGTTCTCAGTGGAGACTATAACTACCTGACCTGTCAGAATGGACAGTGGGACGGCCCCATGCAGATCAGTTGTGTGAGCCAAGGTTGGTCAAACTCTGATGTATCAGTAGGTTCGTGTATTGGTCTTAACCACCCACCTGTCAGCAAAATAATGCCAGAAAAAATAAATCCATCAAATTGATGGTCTTAAGGCTATCAACAGTTATGAAAGTTATTGTCTTCATTTAAACTTGCTTCAAAACAAATGTTTTTAGTTTCCTACTTTAATTGTTATGAAATGTTTAGTTCAATTTTTTACTCTTTTAACTGTGTTAAACTCTGTTCTACCTTTACCTGTAAACTGGTTTGTAAGACTGTTTTAAGATCTATATTATTTATTAGAGACTAGCTAAGGCTATTAACTGTATTTCTGTATGTTTCTTTAAGGTTGTATAAGACCCTCAACAGTGCAACATGGCTCAACTAATCTGACCGACACCAACAGGAGCTTGTTCCCTGTGGGCACAGTGCTGGAGTACCACTGTGACCCGGGTTACCTGCCAGATGGACCCAGCATCCTCACCTGCTCCACACTGGGACACTGGTCTTCTGAACCTCCTCACTGTATACGCAGTGACGGTAAAAAGAAACCCCTCTCTACCTCTGGGAAACATAAACCCTTGTTACACCTAGCATTAACATGTACTGTAGTATCTAAATAGATTTTCCGTTGTTTTTTGTTTTGATTTAGTCATCAATATTTATTTCAGTTTCATGTTCAAACATACAGCTGCGGTTTTAACACATACAGTTTGTTTACATTAATGGCATTGATTTGGATTGAGCAAAATCATTTCCTCCACAGGCCAGGGACACATTTTGTGTCTTAAACCACATCCAGCAACTGTGATAAATCAAAATAGACATAACATGACCAGCATATTCCGAATATCCATGGATGAAGACAAATCAAGTTTCTATTACAAACAGATACGCCGAGACATAGTGACACCTTGGTGAAACAATATACAGCACTGGAGGGTGATATTGTTTTCCTCTCTTTCCATGGACAGTATGCCAGCCTCCATATCAGCCAGAGAATGGGGGCTACACCTGCCACCCGTCCACATGTGGAAGACTTTCTCATGGCACTGTGATTGAATATTTCTGTGATGAAGGCTATATTCTGAAGGGAGACTATAAATTCTGTACCTGTCAGTATGGGAAATGGGACAACCTAATGCTGATCAGCTGCGTCATGGAGCAAGGTAAAGGTAGATTAGCCCACATATTTGAACTATTAGATAATTATTAGTTCTGGGCAGTTACCCCGTCAACTGTTTATCTGTCTCACAGAGTGCCACCATTTCTATGTTGAGGCGTCCTTATTTTTATTTGTGATTCATTCATTTTTTTGTTCTACTTTTTAAAAACTCTGTTCTATCTGTTAAACTCTGTTCTACCATGTGTTTGTATTAAACAAAGCCTGTATTTGTTATTACAAATGAATAACAGCTATTACCTGTATTTCTGTATGTTGTCCCTCCTTTAAGGTTGTATAAGACCCTCTACGGTGCAGCATGGCTCAACTAATCTGACAGAAACCAACAGAAGCTCATTCCCTGTGGGCACAGTGCTGGAGTACCGCTGTGACCCGGGTTACCTGGCAGACGGACCCAGCATCCTCACCTGCTCCACACTGGGACACTGGTCTTCTGAACCTCCTCACTGTATACGCAGTGACGGTAAAGACAAACCTCCTCATTGTACTGTTTGCATTTCTGCCTCTAGGCAACATAAACCCTCTTGACACCTGGTATCAACATGTACTGTAACCTGAATTAATAGATATGATCTGCATTAGGTGTATTATAGTTTAAGATTTTTAAACAACAATACTCAGTCGAGTTTTTCAAAATCTTGCTGAGACATAAATCCTTTTAGTCTTGATATATTGTCAAGAGTGATAGTAGGCAATCATAGCTTAGTTAAACAAAATATTCCACTGCAGTTGATGTATTTATTGTGTTCCTCTCTTTCATGGACAGTATGCCAGCCTCCATATCAACCGGAGAACGGAGGCTACTCCTGCCACCCGTCCACATGCGGAAGACTTTCTGATGGCACTGTGATTGAATATTTCTGTGATGAAGGCTATATTCTGAAGGGAGACTATAAGTACCTCACCTGTCAGTATGGGGAATGGGACAGCCAAGTAAAGCTTAGCTGCCTCATGGAGCAAGGTAAAAAAAAAAAGATACTAAGATGACACATTTGGACTATTGGATGAATAATTCCAGTAATTTCTTTACATATAGCTGTGTCAACTGTGTGTCTGCCTCACAGACAGTGATCCAGCTTTACCATTGGGGATGCCTGCCTTGTCCATAGTGGCATCCACAGCCAGTTCAGTGGCCCTAATCCTGCTCCTGGTGGTGCTGTTTGTACTCCTGCAGCCAAAAATCAAGTCCCTCCATCGGTAAGTCTTTCCTCAAAATGCTCCTTTTCACTACCAATAGAAAACTAGTGGTAGAAGTAACAAGTCAACAGATTTTCACTTTTCTCTTGTCCTCCACACCCAGACGGGATCAGGGCGTGTCCGGCCAGCCCGTGTCAATCATGGTGGAAGGAGTCCAGGTTACTCTGCCCTCGTATGAGGAGGCTGTGAGTAGAAATGGAGTCTCAGCCCTAAGCTCTGAGTCTCGAGTCCAGATAGTGCTGTCGGAAGGTCAGCATGGCACAGCGCCAGAGGCTGGCCCCTCTAGGCCTTCTTCCCTCAAACAGCAGCAGTCAGAGATGGCTGTGGTCCACCCTGTACCGCCGTCCTCATCTTCCTCGTCACCCTCACCGTCCTCCTCTACCTGGGTTCTGGAGCATGCAGGTGCTGCAGCTCCTTCATCCTCACAAAGAAGGCCGTCTGCAGGCAGCGACCAACACAGCCTGTCTCTGGACTCTGAGATGGACTACTCTGATGGTAAAGCCTGCTTCAGACACACTCTTTACTTGTGTAAAATTCCCACCTTGCACTGATGTAAATGTCTGTCTGCTGTCTACAGATATGCCATTGCTGAAGGAGGCCTGAAAAATGTTGCAGCCTTTGGACATACCAGAGACAACCAGCGTTGTTACTGAGCTGTACTGGGGAGCGGGATGCCTCTTGAGTTTGTCAACACAGCTGTCAACACAGACAAGCCCAACCGAAGAGGCTCTGAGGGAAGCTGTGGGTCACTCAGAATAGTTCCTCTGACCATCCCAAAGGAGAACAGAGAAGGGATTCTCATGTACATACATGCTTACATTTTTTAAATATAAATTCCCACACTATGTATGTACGTCTAATGTCAAAGCTCCGTTTGAAAATGTAGAACAAAAAGAAAGGAACAGCATCTCCTGCAGGAGTGTGTTTTAAAGGCTGTTGAAAAAAATGACTGATGTATTTCAGTTGAATGGGAAAAGCTTCAAACTCATTTTGGGAGCTAATTTGTCAGTGTCTTGTTTACTGTTACTTTTTTTTTAACCACATATGGCAATATAAGACACATTGGCAAAGATGCATGAAGGACAGGTAATCTAGATTGTTGTTCAAGTCATACACACTTACGTCGTCTTCAAAGATTATTGTGGTTATAGATGATTATTTAAAGTGTTATTCGTCATGCCTCACGCCATTCCACATGTCACTGTACAGTTTAAGGCTGCTTGTCCACCCAAGAGTTCACTCTGCTGCATTTTTCATTTGATTGAGGGCAAACCTTTGAAGAGACTTGTTGTTTCAGGCCTGCATTCAACACATTTCATCCTTGCAAAGAATTCAGATCTCATACCCTTTACCCCAATGGCCTTAGCTTTCCACTTCTATGCACAGGTATCTATAATATGTAAAATAAGGAATTTTAAAAATGAATGTCAGTTAAATGCCTCCACTGCTTAGTGATATTATGTGTGGCTTTGACACATCACTTGTACACCGGAAAATATTCCCTTAATTTATGCAGGCTGCCTGGAAGTTCCTGTTTCAAAGTCTTGGCAGGAAGCTAAAATGTGTGTTTAATTTATTTGTGTCCGGAACGCTGTTGATCAGCCTTGGCTTCTTTTGATGCTTCCACAGCTCTTGGAAACGTAAAAAAAAAAAAAGTTTTAAAAAGTTGGTCTTTTCACTTTGCCGCTTCAGTTTTGATTCTGCTGCAGGCACGTTATATATATGTGACACTGTAAATGTGGTTGGTAAGATCCAACACAAAAATGAGTATGTGTACATATTAGTGTAATGTCTCTGTTCACTTTGTTTGACTGTCTATTGAATTTACTTTTGGATTGAGGAATGGATTTTTCTGTTTGTGAAGATGAAATTTTAATATATGTAAAAAGTGTTAAGTTTACTCTGTATATACCATGCGGCGATTTTGTTTAAATATTATTTGAGGTGTTCAAATTTCCTGTTTCCTTCTTTTTCATTAGACTGCTTTTCACGTCTGAGGTTGACTTTTATCTTAGGTCTGAGATATTTCTATTAACGTCTAACAGCACAATTTTCCACATTCAAAAGAGCAAATGACATGACAATTGTCATTTTATAAAACTTATTTATTAATTTGCTCATCAAAAAGTGCTAAAACAGCTTGAGTCATATAGTCTCACCAGATAATTTGAATACAAAAATATAAATACAAATGTCATTATTTTAATCACTGACTTCCTACCTCACCATACACTTCTTGTAGTTAACATTGTTTATGCCTGATCAAGTAAACAGTCAAATAAGTAAATAAAGTATTAGTTGTTGCACATTCTATAACAATCTTCCTGTCAGTATCACAGACCTGAATAAAGAAACATGCAGATAATAGTGAAACAGTGAGGGTGCTGAATACTGAAGATGCAGCTCTCCTTTGTTTTCCTCTTCAGCACTGGCTTGTCATCTGTGATGCTGTCACGGTTGTTTCTCCTCCTCTTGTTTAACTACAACATTGTTGTATATTCTTTTATCTGTGGAAGAGATGTACACTTGACCTTAATTCAAGAGACCAATGGCTACACATGTGCTGAGAAGGTGCATGTGCTCGTCTGACCCCACCCCCACCCGTCCTCCCAGCCTCATACTACAAAAGCTCAGGCAGCTCTGACATTTACCCTCAGCCGGTGGCACGAATCTTTGGTAACATCTGAAGCACAGACTCAGGAGAAGGGCCTCCGCACACTGGCATGTGATGTATATCATAGGGAAGAGAAACATGGGTCCAATGACCTGTGGGGGAAAGGCTACCTTTAGGATTGCAACGCACAGCTGGATGTTTTGACACCCCGTTTCCATGGAGATGGTCCTGCTGCATCTTAAAAGAGGCGAGAGGCTTGTCATTAGTTTTTATATTTGTACGCTTTTTGAATTTGATACTCAAATGCACGAATCATATTGCAACTGGAAGAAATAACTTGAAATAAGTTATTTTCAAGTTTCAGTAGTTAATTTGAAGTATTTCTCCACTTATTTAGTTTGACATACTACTGGACATCTTATTGATATGCATATTATTAACCAGGTAGTGAAATAATAAAAACTTGTTTAAAATCTCACAGTTGTGGAGAAAGTTTTCAGATCCTTTACTCAGTAAAAGTAACGATACTACAAGGTGGTCATGCTGGAGAGAATTTCAACTTTTAATTTACTGTTGTATAGTCATCCTCATCATCACATTATAGAAACTCATATAATATAGCGTAGAGAAGTACAAAGTAGTATAAAATAGTCAAGTTAACACCACAGATTCCCAACCAGAGGGTCTAGAAGTACTAGATACTTTCACCTCTCCAGGCCACCAAAAATCCTTAAACAAAACCAAGAGACCATTGCTTCATTTTGAAGAGTCTCAAGCCAAAAGATGGAAACCAGTGATGTGCACAGTTCTCTTTAAAAAAAGCAGGAGGGGAGCTTCTCACAGCTGCAAAACATTTAGATAATTGTGGAGGGTTTGTAAAACAGTCTTGGGTAAGAGAAAAACAGTATTTTGTTTTCTCTTTGTTTCATTGGCAGCTGCTGCTAATACTAATACCATAGTACCGGACAGTATACTATGAAACATACTATATAGTACGTTGGCCCACTGTTTACGTTTGACGTAGTAATTGGGACATCGATATAGACCAGATGGTTTACCAATTCAAGGATCGATATATATTCACTTACTGTGCACTGAGTCTGCATAAGACAGACATGGTATATCCCAGCACAAAGCCAATCAGTGGCATCAGTGCAGCCACGGCCAGAACATCAGGTGTGAGGACCATCCATATCGTGTCTTTGACGGCGATGCCAGACAGGATGGACAGTATGATGCTGACGATTATCAGGATGCTGAGACCAGCCTGTCGAGAAAGCGAGAACATGTTATCTCTAAACGTTACTTGAATCTCAGCATCAAAGCATGACACTTCTCTTTTCTTCCCTATTTCCAAATGTGGCAAACATCGTCTGGAAGCATCAAGGTCTGTTGTTAGTTAGCATCAAAGGACTGTGGATTCATGTTGCACATTCCTTCCTGTTTACTTGGATCACAAATTAGAAGGATGGATGTGGAAAACAACTTTTTTTTCCTGAAGACTGACATGTCGCTGTAGCAAAGGCACAAGTGAAAACAGTCAAATGAATGATGACCAAATTTCATTGAGCTGCTATGTGAAGCACATTTTAGGAGTCTCACTTTTTTGACGACTGGAGTGTAGTTTGGTTTGTAGTGATTAATGAGAATGCCAAAGGCACAAGGCACCAGGGTGAACATGAGAGCAGTGATGATGCCGACGTACGGTACAGCTTGTTCCAGACCGGGGAAGCCTTGGCAGTAGATATACAGCAGTAAAGGCATCATGCCCAGGGCCACAATACTGGAGCATGTGGTCATTACGATGCTGGGAGGGTATGAGAGGGAGAAGAAACATTGTTAAACAAGCCTGAAATGAAAATTTTCGAAATGGTACATGAAAAACCAGGCTCTTGTTTCTGTATATGGACAGCCTGTGGTATGACGACCAATTGTGCTGACACAGCTAAAGTAGTAAATTATTGTAGGCATTTGTAATCTTCCAACAAGGCAGGAATCAATACATCAATTAGGTATTTTATACCTGAGGTTCATGTCACCCTTTATGGCCAGGGAAAAAATGTTTGACAAGCTTCCTCCTGGACAGCAGCCGCAAATGAGCACAGTCACAGCCTTGAAGGGATGCATCTCAAGGAGTTTGGCTAAAAGGAAAGCAGTCATGGGCATTATGCCGAACTGGGCCAGCAGTGCAATGGCTACTCCCTTTGGCTTGAGGAGATGGTACTTAATTTTGGAAATATCCATTGTACAGCCAAGGGATATCATGGTGAGGAAGAGCACAATGATGGTGGTGATATTGATGGCTTTGTTTATGGCGGGAGAGACATTCAGGATGCCCATACTTCCATTGCCGGAGACATTTCCCTCATTATGGATAGGGATCCCGTTGTAGACTTCTGTCACATTCATTATGGCACTCATTCAACACTGTGTGTTTACTGTGCTGTGGCTTTCACCTGTCGGACAAAACAAACGTAATACATTAATAGCAAAGGAATTAGAGTTTGAGATTTGTCATTAGATTTTTATACACATATGCAGCCATTAACATTCCATTTTCGCATACAATTATGTTTGCTTCAGTATTGGGTTAGGTTTGAGTACTTGTTTATTTTATTTTGTAGTGTTTTTCATGCACAGTATCTCATATAACTTATTAGCTCACTCGCAAACTTGTAAACCGACACATTAAGCAGGTTGTAGATGCCCACATGGGGATATTTTTTGTCATTCTCAGAAAGAATACCTAAAAACAGCCAGTTAGACCATTTAGACTGCAGATGTACACGTCAATGTCACCTTATGCAGGCAAAAAAAAAGTGCTTTCCAGAGTGATTGTACAGTTGCGGTTGTTTTTAAAACACCAAGTTTTAGCTTTTTAACATTAGACCACCCATAAAGCTAATGGGTCCCGTCGGTGTACTTTTGAAAATTGCCCCTCAGCCCAAATACCACAAGTTTGCTTAAAGAACCACTCTGTTGTGTCCATTGTGGAAAAGGAACCCTATGCCTAAACATAACCCTCCAGGCAGTAGACGGGCTTCTATTTCACACCTTTGCCCTTACAGTGATGTGCTTTCTGCTGTGTTGAAAGGTTAAGCTGCATCACAATCCAGTCAAGAAAAGGAAGTAGGAGACATGTTGCCAAGAAACACTTCATATTCCTTACATGTCTTCCTTTGAAAGCAGATGCAGAATCTGCATGAAGCATACACTATATTATGTTCTGCCTATTATGTGGACAGCAGGTTAAAGAGTTGTGATAATCTTGAACACAAGAGTCAAATTATTGCACAAGAGTGGCAACACCACAATAAAAAGAAGATGTTGTTTAGGACACACATTTATCTCATCTTATCTTGTTTGTTTTATTAAGATACGACAGTGGAGAGAAATTAAATTAATCTAATTCCGTGTTAAATAGAATGTTTGGTTGATGGATAAAAATGTCCGTTCTTTACTTCAGTAGCACCTGGCACACGTTTTCTTGTGTTACACTGGCTGTGAAAACAAATCTCTCTGGGACAATACATCTAAGTCTTGGATTAGATCTGCTTTGGAAAAGCTGCCATGTAACTCATTAAAATCATCATGTGCTGCTTCCGTTACTGTTTCTTATGATACGTTACTGCATAACCTGCTATTCATTGAATTGAATATTACCACTTTAAATTGGTTTTATCCATCTTTCATGTTAAGCTTGGAGCTTTATTCCAAACCTGACTTTTATTGGATCGCAGTCCTCTACAGATATCCCTTTTGAATTTCATTTCTAACAAAAAAGAAATTCAGCAGAACACATCAGTGCTGACTGGTTAATACTGAACTAATAAGAATGCACAATATCCCTGATTTGAAGCAAAGCCAGTCGCACTGCCAGCTGTTTTCAGACCTTAGCCTACAGAACAGTGAGTTCCACTACAGTGTTTTGCTGAGCTTTCTTGCCATAACCTGAGAGTTTAAACCTCCACAAATTCTTTGTGGATTAAAAACGAATAAATGGATAAAACTGGAGTCAATGCTTTGTGACGTATCCATGGAATCAAGGTGGCCATGTTTAGAAAAAATGGTCAGTTGTTAAATTAATACAATTAAAGGACAACAATGGCATTATTTGATCATTTTATTACATTTTATTTTATTTTTATTATGAAGATACCAAACCCAACAATTAAGTAATCCAATGTCTATCTTTGTAGTCTGATAAAGCATATATGTCTTCATGGCTAAACTAATAAATACACACATACTGTTGCACTGCTGGACATATTTCTTTATTACAACACATGCAAGAAGTATTCAAAACTCCACAACTGCATTTCAATATGTGACTATGCTCAGGGACACTTTCTGTGTTTACACTGGTTTTGTTTTGACGAGGTGATTACACTGGCCCTTTCAGTTTAGTTTGTTGTAATGAAGGAATTTATCACACAATGAAACAAAGTGGCTCTTTTATCTGTTTTTAATAGTTTTTGGATGGCACTGGAAATTTACAGCAGAGGGTTGAGTCGGCTGTGGCTTTACAATACAACAATACTAATAATATATCAATAATGATAATATATGATAACAGTTCCAGTCTTACCCTTTAAAAAACTTAAGATATCGTAATGATAGGCTAACTAATAAAGGCACTTTCTTACCTTAATTTCCCATCAGCTTCTGGGACTTCACTCGCTCACACACTCATTTCCATCTCCCCTCACAATCTTGTGTCGAACTCCTTTTCCCTGTACTTGGGACCCCTGCCCTCCCCTCTCTGTCACGTGGACTCATGACAACATGGTGGGTGTAAACATGGCAATTAACTCCACAAGGAAACCATCAAACTATTTTGTGTGGAACTTCTTGCGCAACTGTTCTCATGTCCATGTGTTACACAGAATCAAGCTTTTAGGGCAGTTGGTCATCCCCTATTGGTTGTTCCTCTCGTTTCTGTTTTTCAGGGCACCGTGGGAAAGTTAGACATCAGTGGGCATGATAATGTGGAAAGAATGTAATCGCCTCTGCACCTCAAAAGAGGCATTTTATTCATTTGGCTTCACTTGCATGTGTAAACAGACCTTTAATTAATATTATGCAATCAGGCAGAGGGGGGCCTCTTTTGTTGTGAGACTGGGGTGCTTTGTACACCAAGACATCTCACACAGCAGAATAGATATGTTAGGAACGGCTCAAATGTTTTTGCCTTAATCTGTACACCGTGGTAGAGATTATCTCGGTGCACCTCACATGCTCACATTCATTCGAATCTCTTACGGGAACAACAGTCTAAGTTGTGTTAACTTGCTTATACAACAAAGCATGATGCAACATAACAGCTGTGAGGGAGAGGATACAAATCCTGCTGGGTTTAAAAGTCTTTCCCAAAAACCAGTAAAAGTGCAGTAAAAGCAAGCAGTGAAATAACAAGAAAAAAACTAAGATATGCCACTGGCAGCTGAGAGAAAACTGGAAAAAAATGTGAATAAAGATCATTTACAGATCTTTTGCCATATGAATGAATCTTAGACTTAACAACAAAACAAGTGTGCCTGAGGACAATCATACGGAAGCAGAGAGCGGCCATGCTTGCAATCATTTTTTTAATGCCGTTATCTCGAGATCACGACTTAATTATTCCGTTATCTCGAGAAAACGAGTTTTGTTATATCGAGATCACGAGTTAATTATTCCGTTATATCGAGATCACGGGATGATTACACAATTGAGCCTTCAAGATCACTGCCATGACTGTCGTCGAGGATTCATAACTGGAGAAACAGCAAGCTCAATTTGCGAGTGACCACTAAAATAAGCCCAAATTAAAATGAACAACGTTACAGTATCGCCAGCTTGTGCATGAGTAAATATGAAGTATAAAATAATATTGCTGTTCCAAACAGAACTGTGCAATCATGTAGAATATGTATGTAATTTAAAAAACACACATTTCTAATATAATATAGTGGATGGGTTTGAAATTTGATTCATAAATATCATTTATTAGATTATCAGTGTGTTTTCGCAGCGGTCTGTTCTCAAACTGTCTCAGCTCGTTTTCTCGAGATAACGGCATTAAAAAAATTATTGCAAGCATGGCCGCTCTCGGCTTCCGTAAAATCCTCATGTACATGTAGTATTAATACTAGTACTAGTAAATAAAAGTAGCTGTGTTTTTCTGAAACATTTTAACGCTGAATATTTGTATGTCTGGCCCAGCTGCTCAGTGCCATGGTGGCTAAGTTGGGGAACATGGACGACCCGCTGCCACAGGAGTCCTTCGAGGGGGTCGACGAGGACGAGTGGGTGAGTGAATGTAATGGAAACAGCTGCGAAGACGAGTCTCTGCTCTCAACATTAGCAAAAATCTGCAATATCCTGTGGTTCTCATAAATATCAAACTTTGTCAGGATAAACGAACAATAAAGTTTTGGACTTCTTTCCATCGTTGTCCCTGTTGTTTATGAGTACATAGGATGATATCAGAAATGCTGGCAAAATGACATATTAACTAAATAATAAAAGAAATCTTCCACTCTTATGCATCACGTCAGCAAGAACACGCGCACACTTTAAGACCTAATTTTCTCCGTTTTTAATTATAACCATTCTTTTCAACAACACAGTTTTGTAAAATGATAACACACTATCGTCATATCATCACAAACTGAAAGCTGATAGAAGAAAATAGCAAATAATTGCCCAGCTTTATGTTTTCTTGTACCTGAACATAATGAAAAGCTTAACATATATAGATATTAAGGTAATGCAAATGTATTACATGTGTATAATCCATCTTAACTGACTGTGGCTATTGTGTTTTCCAGGACGACTAGAGGGGGACTTCATCTGGCCTTCGGTTCAATCATGGTGCCAACAGCAGAGAGGAGAGAAGCAGCGTTGCCATTTGTGTGTGCGACGGTGCCACCCACACGACCTCTGAGCTTAATCAGCTTACATCTCAGCCTACTGCACACACACAAAGAATACTGTACAATGTGAAAGTAAAATTGATTTGTAGGAAAAAAATACAACAGCACACCTTCTGATATCGGTATGTATTACACTATATCTGTTAAGGTTTGGAAAATCAAATGTCACGTTGTCTTGTTGGTGTTTGCTGTATCAGACTGCATGGAATTTGATATGAACAAAATTTATATTTTCAGAAATGATTCTGGGATCAATCTTAAATAGTAATTGCTTTGTTTTGTTAATGTAGACTGCAAAATTATGTTACACTGTTTGTAATAGTTCGGGAAACAATCTCACCATTTAAGAAAAGATATCATATTTCAGGACACGTCAAAGAATTTTCTGGTATACCACTGGTTCAAGTCAGTGCAAGGTTATTTAAACAGAAGGCAATCATAGCAATAATACTAATGCATTATGCGACATTACTAATAACTCTTAACATTCTTAAAAAATAGATTAGTATTTTAGCACAGCTTCTGTTTTTATCTTTGGTATGTGGGCATGGTTTAAGCATGATAATACACTCTGATCTAAAAAAATTATAATAATAACAAACTCCTCAGTCACCCAGTCTGTTATTTTCTGATCTCAAGATGCCAGGTTGTGTACCAAAATGGTAAATGTGGAGGTAAATGCTTCCTTTTTTTACTGGCCAGTCACATGAGCATGCTCATTCACAATGTGTCTTTGAAAGATTTAATGTTGCAAAAAACATTTTTTTAATGATCACGTTGAATAAGTGAACATCATGCACCTGATTTAAAAAAAATAAAAAAAAATAAAAAGTGTCTTCCTGTTTGGTCAGGTAAAAACACATACACACACACGATTACTGTAACATGTTCAAGCCTTTATCGAAAGACTCCTCACTGACGATACAACAGGGTCACCAGTGTTCATGTTTTGCCATGAACTGGAATTTTTAATGATAACATTTCTTTCTTAGCCAACGATAGAATAAAATGCCATTTTAACATGATAATGTGTTGATGTATTTGTACAAGTTAGATTTTAATGAATGTTTTGCCATCCAGTGGTCATATTATAATAGTCTAATAAGTAGGGGTCCGTGGTCAGTGAAACTGAGATGTTGTTATGCATTGAGAGCCAAACCACCTCCGTTTTGGAGTTTTTAGAGGGGCCTTTGTATACTCTGAGATGATTGTTTCCTTTCTTTCTTTTCTCGTTTGCTGGGCACTTGAACTTTTAATCCTGCTCTTTGTTGGTTTTCAGACTGTTTGGGGATATTCCTCACTTAAAAGAGCTAACTTTCTTATCTAATGTTTACTAGTAGTATGTAATCATGGTGTTCTTTAGACAATAACAGTACAGTATTAATAACTTACAATGCAACCCTAACAGCCATTGTGTAATTGCCAGTCAGGGCTACAGCAATATCCTTAACAACCCAGGCTTAAACCCACCGAGTTTGTTTACAACCTCTGATGGACTGAAATGAACCATCCGTTCAGCCATGCATGGTCGTGCACATCATGTTGCACAGTGACCTGCAGGTGTCGTCAGTGTTTGTGTGATGTATACTGTAAGTGCTTGTGATTCTCGAACGCCATACTTTGTAATGTTTGGATTGGATTAACTTGCCTTCCGTGGTGTCAACAAAATATCTTCCTTTTTATACAGTGAGTAAAACATTGTCGTTGCCTTTTATGTCTTACTTGAGAAATGGTTTGTGGATTTTTTTCACCAATATTGTCTTGCAATAAACACCTTTTGAACCCATTACTAATTGTCCTTTTGTGATTAGGTCAACATGACAATCACAGTGAATAAATATACAAGAATGGCTCATAACAAAATGTGATTTTCCTGAGCTTGTGTGCGTTAAGGTCTCTTTGGTGGAGAACGAAGTGCATAAAATAAATGAAATATGCATAATAAATTAATTAATTTACATTTTGCAAAAAACAAAATATATATATATATGGACAAATTGAGTGTGTCCTTCTTAACTTGCATGCTATTTTATGAAATACGTTGTTATATTATAGTTTTAGGGTGCCTTTTTAACATCTGGTGAGGGAAAACAGATGGAAATACATGAATACGCATTATCTTTGACAAATAAACTAATAATGCATAATAAAATAAAGTGCCATACAAGCGTCAAGGCAGATTGTCTTGGAAATTGAGTTTTGGTGATACAGATATTTAAACTTCCATCCATCATTGGAGCCTATTCCAGCAATCAAAGCATTATTTATTGCAGAATGGTTGCCATCATATATTTTCTTATCCTACTACCTCTTTTAAATTAAATTAATGTATTTTTTATGTAATTCTTTTCCTCGTCTTAGTAGCAGTTTCGTAACTATTTTAAATCTTGTATTTAAACAAGTCGAGCCCTGAAAAAGAAGCTGCAGTTTGACTTCCCTGCCAGTAGGTGTCAGTATGAGAAACATCGCCGTCCACCTGGTTTTGTCTTAAAAGTTAGTGCTGTCGGTGCTTCCGTGAACTTTGACCCTTAAATAACCTTCATTGGCGTACATGTGTGAAAACAAGAAGTCGCACACTGTCCCGGGGTGCCTGTATAACATCACACAATGGTGAGCATACGCTTTATGATATATCTCATGACGTTAGTCAGTCAGAGGGGCGTAATGCTAGGTAGCATTAGCCTGACTATGAGACGTTGAGGAGCTGCCAGTTTGCGTCTCCCAACACCGTTACACAAGATAGCTGCTCCCCCTTCACCGGGACATTGTTCATTTGATTTAAGGAGAAACTAAGGCCCCAAAAATGCGAGTTAATTCACGTCCAAACCGGACGGAGTTGCGTATGTTAACGCTGTGGCAGTGTTTACGGATGTAACACAGGTGCTTTTCACACCCGCCCCTCCTTGCAGTCACTTATTGCTTCAGTCTGACATCAGCTGTAATGTCGATTACCAACATGAGGATGAACGGCACTTTCTTTACCATGACTGCCACTGCGAAATTGATTTGCCTTTTTGGGATTCGTGTTGTTTTTCTTTTCCTCCGCAGGCAAAGTATCTCGCACAGATCATAGTGATGGGGGCGCAGGTGGTGGGCCGCGCGTTTGGCCGCGCTTTGAAGCAGGAATATGCAGGTATGAGCCACGACGTGTCCTTTAGAGTTCATCATTTTAAACGTGCAACGTCAGAAAAACTATTTCTTTCTGACTCTTTTCAGTCATCAAAACATGATCAACAGTATAATCGATAATTAAAAATAATTCATTGCTTCAAGAGCTGGGTGATATGACTGAAATCTTGATCAGACTATTAACATAGATATTATCCTATATCAAACACATGATATAGTAAATGTATGCAAAATCAATCAGCTGATAAAAAGTAATGAACTGTTAATGTATTCCACAGAACAAATTCTTAATATTCCCTTAATAATATTATATCCTGCTCAGAATTGTTCATTTGGACAACAGAAATTTGTAGACTTGTAAGAATAAGATTAAATAATCCATGACTTTGCTGAAATCTGATAAATGAGGTTTCACTCAGCTCCAGCTGCAGCTCTTTCACATTCTTTTCTAATGAAAAGAAGTATGTATGTATTTGTTTGTGTTCTCTCACAGCCAGTCAAGCAGCAGCGCAGGCCAGGGGTCGTTCGGGTCAGCAGTCTGCTGCAGCCTCTAGCATCACTGGGATGAGCCTGCAAGAGGCACAGCAAATCCTCAACGTCTCCACACTCACCCCCGAGGAGATTCAGAAGGTTCAAACAGTTATTATTTTATTTATTTATTTTTTAACTAACACATTGTCCGAACTGGGCTGCTTTCCCCTTCACTGTAGCGTAAATTGCTACAGCAAATGATGCATAATGTGTTGCTCTCTCTGCATGAGTGGAGATTACACATTGTTTTTTTTTTAATATATATTATTACCCAAACTCCACAAACTGTGGAAGTCATTAGTCCCAAATGTAGGGCGGACAGATTCAGACAGGGATGCAGCAGCATCTTGACGATTGCTTCAAAATGATTTGCCCATTCCTCTTTTGGCCAATTCTTTTAGAAATGATGGTTTATTTTGTTTGACCATTCATCAACAGTATAAACAATTTTATTTTGCATTCTTCTGTAAAAATGACCAGTAAACATGCCAGTGTGTGTCTTTGCTGTTCGGGGGGGGTGTAGTGATGCAGAAGATTAAAATATGTTACTTGTGTTTATCTCTTCCAGAACTACGAGCACCTTTTTAAAGTCAATGACAAGTCGGTGGGCGGTTCATTTTACCTACAATCAAAAGTAAGTATTAAGTATCTTAAGGATGCGACACACTTCATGTTGTTGTTGTTATTTAAGCAGTATTCACTTATATTGTTCACACAGGGACTTTCAAATGGGTTGAGGCAACATGTCACCATCACCTAGAGGAGAATAGAATATGACTTTATCATCCACTTAAGGTCTTAAGCTCATTAAAAATATAAAAACAGCACAAGAACATAAAAAACAAACATGCCATCAGGAAACCTTCCGTCAAAACCTGCAGTCCAGGTGACCAAAACATGATATGTAATTGAATGTTGGCACAATGTGAGTGACAGTTTTGTAAACTATTTCTACGATACTCACTCTGATGCTGTCGAGTCTCCTAAGAAGACGAAGCCATCATGGCTTTAGTGTTTTGTGGCAGCGCAGGGCAGTGACAGTATAATCAAACGTTTTTGAAGTTGGAACAAGCCGGCAGTCCCACGTGTGTGAGTTTGCCTGTGTAACTGTTTTCACCCTCAGGAACTGGATGGATTTTGTGGCACAGGATACCATCAGCACTTGTGCAGTTGGGAAAAATGATCCTGAGCAGTGGCCTAACTCACTTTGTTGACTTGTTCTGCTCATAACATCCAAACAAACAATTATGACTCATGTGACTGTGTGTGTGACTGTGTGTGTGTGACTGTGTGTGTGTGGCTGTGTGTGTGGGAGGAATCCACTCTTTGAACCAGGTCGTGTTTGAAATGATTTTCTCTCTCGCCCATTCTTCTCTGCTCTGTGTGAACCATAGTGTGATTTGGTTGTTTTAAAAGCGTCATCATGATTTATTGTTTGTGTCCAGGTGGTGCGGGCTAAAGAGCGTCTAGACGAGGAACTAAGTATTCAGACGGAAAAGCAGCAGGCACAGCAGAAAACGGAAACATGAAGTGTCAACTGTCTTTCCTCTCCCTCTCCTCTGTAAATTATAACCCAATAAAAGCCATCTCTTTTTCTTTAGCCTCGCCTGTGTGGTATGTTTTGGGGGGGGCAATGACAGGGTAGCACAAACAAGTGTCTTTTTTTATTTTTATAGATGGTCATGTCAAATGTTATATATGGTTTGAAATGGTCTAAAGCCACACAGAGATGTTTTTATTTGTCATTTTTCAGCTACTGTGGATTTGAAAGAAACTGCACCTTGTTGATTATTAATCAAGGTAATAAATTGTTTTTATTCAAGTGAATTGTGATGGCATCAATGTGCACATGTTGGTACCTTGATTTCTCGACGTACACGTACAATTCACATAATACATTGAGTTTTATTGTATATTTGGAACAGAAATGAATGCACAAGTTGTATCAAATACAACTTTATTAAACATTTTTTCCGTTTCATTGACATAATTATCAATATCGTAATAAAATTCCTCTAAAACAGGAGATCACCGCTATGTTGTACCAATTGGAGACTTTTACAACTCTAAAATTCTGCATGTTCAACCACAGAACATGACGGCAGGAAAAAATATATTTTCATATAATTTTTTTTTTTCATATTGTGTATAGCTTCTATATTTTACCTATAATAAAAAGGCACTTGGAAAAATTAAAATACTGACATATCTCACAAATGTGCAAACAACATAACTTGGAACAGGCCTTGCGTGGCCTTAGTCTTATCATTAACCCTTTGTGCAACACTGTGGCACTTCAGTCAATGGCACCCCTTTACAATAACACCGACCTAGCTAGCTAACACAACTTTGCCCTGGATTTCAGTTCCACTTTTCATAGCATTAAGTGAGGGTTTCTTTAAAATCTCCAGGAGCAAGTACCGCTTTTATAATGTAAAAAAAACAAAAAAGAAAAAGACTTTAAATTCAGACATTTTAGCAACTGAGGATGATTTTTACAATTATTCTTGGTTCCCAAAACAACAGATGAATAACGCTCTACACTGAAAGAGGATGTGGCAGCATCACCGTATCTACACACGCTATGAGGGGAACAAAAGTGCAGATTATTACAGACTGAGCTCAAAGGGTTAATGGATCATACAGCTTATTTAATATTGAAAGGTTGTGGACCCTCGGAGGATCCGTGTCATATTGCTCAGCTTTCTGCCGCCGTGCTGAGTCTCTGTCCCTAGCTTCGACCTGCAGAGGAGAGACAGGCGGGGAGGAGGAGGAGGAGGAGAGCCGCCGCATCTGTGGGTTTCACTGTTGCCACGGAAACCATGTCTAGCCTACTTGACACCTGTTTCTGATGACATCACATGCCAGGATTGTCCACTCACAGGGAGAGATTCTCTTCAATACCCAGCCTGAACCCAGAGACAGGGGGGTCTGAGTTAATGATTAAGAATGCCTGAGGCAGAAATACAAGTATGCAGTTCATCTCTGTTGCGAATCCTTGCAGACCTGTGGGCAGCCCGACACAGAGCCGGTCCTCAGACAGGAAGGGACATATTTGCTTGTTTTGCTTGTTAGTTTTCCCCATCTCTAGTATATGAAAAAAAGGGGGGAAAAAGCTTAATGGCTGGGAGGTGGAGGAGTTGAGCCTGTTGGGTTTAATCTAGAAAAAACTCAGAGGGCAGACAGAGTTCAGTGGCCTAGTTTCCTGCAGGCTGGTATGCCTGTGAGTGGCTGCCACACTGGGCACAGCACAGCCAGCGACTTCAGTCAGAGCTGAGAGGGCCGTTTGCTGGGTAGGTGGCCAGATGGAGGGCGGCCGCACAGCGCTGCTATCCTCTGCTGGCACACAGCCTCTCCCCTCCTCTCGCCCTATCCCCTGTCCATTCATTTATTCATTCAGCCAATCCTTTTCCCTCTGTGCTCTCACGCTTTTCCCAGTGCTGCTCGCCATTTCACAGTCGGATGTCATTTCTCTGTGTTTCCCTCTTATCTAACCGTTGAAATTAAAAGTGAGAACAAAGGAAGCAGAGTTTGCTCATCTTAATATGGCCCAAAGATAATTAATACAGATATGTATTTTATGCCCACATCCTCTCTAAATGATCTTCAGTACGCCAATGTGATTATCATAGAGGAATGTGATGTCATTTGGTCCACTGTATACCCCCATAAACCCTTTCATCCCTAGAGCAGTGGTCTCCAACCTTTTTGACTTGTGACCCCTTAAAATGAAGCAATATCATCTGTACTTATAACCCCTAATCACAGTTTATTTTTATTTTGTGGGCAATGTGTTGTGACACACTGATTCATTTTAAGGGTTTTGCAGCCCTGAGCAGGAAACCATATTCAGTTTTTCCGAAAAAAACAAGACAAGAGTTACAGCGTCTACAGCCATGCTAGCAGCTGGATGCTAACATCAGGACGCTAACATGCTCACAGTGACTATGTAACATGCTGCTGTTTGGCAGGTAATATTCACCTGGTTTGACATCTTAGTTTAGCGTATTAGAACGCTAACATTTGCTAATCAACACTTAACACAAAGTACAGCTGAGGCTGATGGGAATGTCATTAGTTTTGCAGGCGTGTGGTGGTAAACCAAAGTGTCGGACAAATAAAAACTTGTCCTGATGATGGCGCTAGATGAAAGTTAAGGGATCACTTAAGTTATTACAATTAATTCTGAGGGGAACAACATATGTACAAAATGTTATTGAAATCCATCCAATAGTTAGTGTGGAGACATTTCATTTTAACGACAAACGTCAACCTCATAGTGGCACTATGAAAAGTCAGGGGATGAACATCATTTTGTGTAAAAATAAAATGTCCATGTCAATTGACAATTTAATCATCTTGTGACGAAATTGGGAACCACTGCCCTAGAGGACCACCTAAACTTCTCTCATCCTCTCCTCAACCCCTAAAAAGACTCGTCATCAACAGCAGAAAGCTGAGCGCAGAGCAGCTGTCGCAGAACACAAGAAGCAACTTCAACATCACAAAAAATGTCTCGTCTGAGCAACAGCAAAAAGAAAAAAAAGAAAAGAAAAAGACAACAATATAAAACAGCAATAACTGATTATTTTTAAGACTGGGCAATAGGAAAATAAGACCACCAACATAAGCACACGGCGAGAGGAGAGATGGAAGAGTGAAACGAGAGAGGAGGGTAGTGAGTGATAGTCTCTTGAGGGAATGTTCCTTGTGTTTTAATGACCTAAATCTCTTCTATATAGACGGCAGTCGACATCATACATACATTAGCATTGAGCAACAGAAGCCTGGAGGGACCCCACAGCAAAGATGACCCTTACAGAAAGAAACGGAATAAGAGCAAACTAGTTTTTAAAGAACCATGAATTGGCAGTAACATTTAAAAAACATCTAAGGAATATAGTGTGTGGTAAGTGCATGTTGGCTGCTTATAATCGAACCGTGAGAAAAGTTTTCCCAGAAGTCAAATTAGTCTCTTTTTTTTTTAAATGAGGCAGTTTGCAAAAGTGTGGCTTCCTAGTCAGTCCAGCTGTATGTGGCATTGAGTGCATCACCACCACCCCCCCTCCTCCCTCGTGGCACAATACCTGCATCCCTCTTTCCCCTCTCCAGGTATGTTTGGCACGGCATGGGACTTGTTGAACTTGGGACAAAACGTCAACCGACAAGGCTAAGTTGGGCTTCGACTGGACGGCCGCCTGTTTTTCACAGCTGGTTTTGGGTCGGGTCACTTTTTAAAATACAGGACACCAGTGTTTATCACCACAGTGGTCCTTTCATACACAAACTGGCCGTGTTGAGTCAATTACGGGAAAAGCAGCCGGACAATCCGGTAAACGAAACAGTGCGAGTTCTGTAAATGGCAAGCCGGGTTGATGTGTATCGTGTCCTACCAGAGGGGGGAGCTAGACATGCCAGTGCCTTAAATTTGTGATGATTGGTCACTGCCATTCGTCTGTGTCAAATCAACAGTATGCTCTGCGCCCTAAAAGCCCCTGGTCTGCACATATTCTTGTTGGTCACCCTCCCCAAACTGGGGACAGATTGTCAAAAGTGCTCGCTCCCAGTTTATGTTGCACTGGGCGAGCTGAGAGGTTAGCAGCAGTTTTGAGGTTTCAACACTATAACCAGTAGACACTATTAAGTGCTGTGTTTAATTGAACTGTCTCATCCAGCCTTTTCCTGGACAAATCCGAGACAGTTTGAGTTCACTTGCTTTGGTATGGCAAGCCTGTCTGAATCATATTAATCACAGCAGCCTGTGAAAAATAGGTCACAACTTTAAAATCAACTGTGGAGAATCTTCCTATTACGTGCACGTTTGCCTAACTGTGAGTGCGTCATTCAGTTTCGTGGTGTATCTATCTCACTACTAAGCTGGAGGCACACCGTCGATGAAGTGCAGTCATATAAATACGTATCAATTAATCAGGACGTTTTTTTGAAGAACACAGAGCACTAAGACTGTCACGTTTATGGTCCCTGTACACAGAACCAGCAAACAGGAATGAATAAAGTAGAAAATAAGAGGGCGAAGAGGAGCCCATTGTCAGGCCTTGTGATAGAAACACAGAGCCGTACATGGTCCTGAATGGAGTTCTTGGGCCTCAAGTTTAGTTTCCCATCGATACAAGAGGCTTGCGTTGTATACTGAATTCATGTGAGGTGTAGTGTTATCTGATTGAGGGTTTGATGAGTTTCTCTATAGTTTTTTTTCTCACCTGAAATGCATTGCCCAGATTTGATTGTGCGAGCCAATCCCAATCACCTTCCCTCACTATGGAGTTCCCCCTCCCATCCTGACCCCTGAGCTCTTCTGGAATGTGTGTGTGTGTGTGTGTGTGTGTGTGTGTGTGTGTGCGCCTGTGTGTGTGTGTGTGTATCAGTTGACCACAGCTGGCTTGAGCACCACGGTGCCTGGGGGGATGACCACCCAGGACAGGGGATCATGAGACGCTGTGGAGAGGTTCAGGACCCCCCCAGTCACCTCATTCCTGGCCTCCTCCCGGCCCTTCTTGGCCTGCTGGCTCTGGGCCCTGCGCTCAGACGAGGCCCCCAGCATGGGCACCAGTGGCAGGCCCAGGGCAGAGGAGTGGAACGCTGGGGAGAGCAGAGGGGACTTGGCGAGGCCAAGCGGGGAGCCGTTGAATGACAGGATGGGTGTGCCTCCCAGGCCGCCTGAAGGTGAGTTGGGGCAACCCAGTGTGCTGAGGTCCAGGGGCCGAGGACTGAGGGGAGACAGCGGCAGGGCACCACCAAGACCCTGCAGAGCATGGCTTCCCAGGAAAGCAGCCGCTGCCCCTGGGATGATAATGTGGGCTGCGCTCACATAGGACAGCTCTGAATCCTTTCCCATTTCACTGGCAAGCACTCCACTCTGACTCCCACTCAGCAGGGAGCCCACGCCGCCGGGGGAGCCCTGCTCCTGAGCCACAAAGTGGCCGTGGGCCTTGATGTGCTTGCGGAGGGAGCTGGGGTCGGTGTAGCGCTTCAGGCAGCCGACCATCTTGCAGTAGTAGGGCTTGTCCACATAGTGTGTGCGCGTGTGCTTGAAGCGGTCGCTGGAGTTGGAGTAACGCTTGTTGCAACCCTCGTAAGGACAAATGTAGGGCTTTTCACCTGCAGTGAGGAGAAATGATCCAGATGCTGAGAATTCATTCGCTTTTAAAATTTTACTTAAGAAATGTATTGATATATTGATATAACTTTGACATGACATTTATAGCAGACCCATTTGTTATGTTATGTTTTTTAAATCATGGGATGCAGCTCCACCACCGACCTGTGTGTGACCGGTTGTGTATCTTGAGGTTCTCCAGGCGTGAGAAGCTCTTGTTGCAGGTGGGACAGCGGTGGGGCTTCTCGTTAGTGTGAGTGCGGATGTGAATGAGCATCTTGTACCTGCAGCCACACAACAATAACTTCATTCTAGCAGCTTCTTCTTATATTTACACTTAAAGGAATCTCCCAGGTGGATGATTTTCTCACCTGGCATTGAAACCCCTCCCTTTGCGAGCACAGCCCTCCCAGTGGCAGCAGTACCCAGAATCCTTTTCAGGTTTGACATGGAAGTCGTTGACATGATCCACCAGGTCTTGCAGGGAGTCAAAGAGCAGATGGCACTGGAGGAGGGAAAACATTCAGCATTTCAAATCAATTGGGGTGATGATAAAGCTCTTTGGATCTGACAGCACGATCATAAAATGGGTTTCCTTCGCTTTCTTTGTCTTACCTTCTTCCAGCGGCAGGCCAGTTGTTCATCCGCTGAGAGATCAGGAGAGGCTCTCTTGTCGCTCGTCTGGCTAAGGAACATGGAGGATGGCAGGTGAAGTCCCGCCCCGGCTCCGATTGGCACAAAAAACTGAAAGGCCTGTGAGATGTGAGAATTCTGATAAACAAATAGAAAAAGAGAGAAAAAAGAGCAAGAGCATATTAATCCACTCCACACGTACGAAGTGGACTTGCACAAGTATAGATTTATGTTTATTCTCATGTTTCAAGAAAATAAAGTGTGATGTGCAAAAGGAGGATAAAAACATATAATGGTGGGTGCATTACCAGGCCTTAAAAATACAATAAAAACACCACAACCACTGCTCACAATCATGACTGTCAACAAGTAAGAACACTGTTATCGCAGCGTCAGAGGATGAGCTCTCATGCTGTGATAGCGCTGACTACATGGCATAACTGAGAATAGACCATCAGCTGGATGGCACAAACAGGCACTGACGGCCTCACTGAGAAAGTACTTGATAGAAACAAAGGTCTTGCTCTTCTTCATCTTTCCCTTCAAAAAACCCCCTCCACTTTTTCTCTTGTAGTCACCCACTGTGTGCTACAAAACCTCCCTACATCCCTGAGCTCTGCACAAGAGCTGTAAGATTCACTGAACCTCAGCTGGGGCTCAAAGAGCTAATGCACTGGCTCACACACACACACACACACACACACACACACACACACAGTGTAACTTAGCTCAAGCAGAAAACAAGAGAGCAGTCTTGATGAAAAGTGGAATTTAGAATAAGGGACACATAAGTCCGAGCTGTCTTTGCAAGAGCAGGGAAGCACAGAGAGAGAGAGAATAAGGGTGCAAATGCATCACAATCCTATGGCTGTCTCATCCTCTTCAGCTATGTCAGAAATGTGTATGTGACAAATTTCATAAAATGAGATAAATTCTCTGCGCTGAGCTCTGCCTCTGCATGCAAAACTATGTGAGCTGCTTTGTAAGGTGCTGTAGGGGAGACAACATGTGAGTGTGAGTGTGTGCAGCTGTTCTTCCATAAGAAGCGCGTATGTGTGTGTGTGTGTGTGTAAGGGTGAATAAAGGCGGGGGGGGGGCATCATATCTGCGTCCTCTGGGGATAAGTTAAGTGTAGGGTGTGTGTAATGGTTGGGTCGCACTCAGTGGGACGCTGGGAGGCTGAATGGTCCCTGCCTGTGTGTCTCAATTCAATTGGGAGGGAATTGAATTAGGCGGCGTGAGGTCTGCACGGCTGTACCTTGTCTTAAATCTGATTATGCACACGCGCGCATACACACAGGCAGGCACACACACACGCGTCATGCCAGTGGGGCCACTGAGTGCAAGTTCCACAGACAGAAGCGCTTGTTTTGTTGTTTGATAAGAGCCACCCCCCTCTCCGACACACATACACACACACACAGAGGCCTCTCACCCTTATGGAGAGTGTGACACAACCCAATGTTGTTCTTGATTTGCTGACCCCAGCAGGCTGAGTCACACTCCACTGTGGACAGGAAAGCGTTGGCCACTAACTACAGCACTGAAAGACACTGTTTATATTATTTCAACCACTCAGAGAGAAAGTATGGGAAAACAAGGGCAAATAATAAAAGGTATTTGTAGTCAAAATAAGAGCTGGTAGAAGTAGTGTGTGTGTGTGTGTGTGTGTGTGTGTGTGTGTGTGTGTGTGCGTGTGTTTAAGCTCAGTCATACTCACCCCTGAGGGGATGTAGTTGCCATTAATCATTTCTGGAGAGCTTGGGGTGTGGCGGGAGGAAGGAGACATGCTCAGGTCCACCGCAGGGGGGGTGGGGGTGTCGGTTCGATCATGAGGGACCACCTGCACACCTGAGAAAACACACACAAACACACACACACACACACACACACACACACACACACAACTGTTAAGGTGACCTCTCCCCTGCATCTGATACAGGGACACTGGTCTCTTGGACTTTTTTCTAAACATGCACCAGCCAAACTAGCAGCACGGCTCTAGGCAAACCAGTGTCGGTCGGTGCACCACTTTGGTTGTGACATAAATATTTCAACAACTATTAGATTGATTGCCCTGAAATGTTGTCATGGTCCCCAGAGAATGACTTATAATAACTTTAGTGATCCCCTGACCTTTCCTGTAGCTAACTATTGAGTGGATTGCCATGAAATTAGCTGCCCACATTCAAGTCTCCCTCATTATGATTTGTGATCACTTTGGTTATCCCTTCACTTTTTTCTAAACATTCTAAACTAAGATGGTGAACATGGTAAACATTATGCTTCTCAAGCATGTTAGCAGGCTGGTGTTAGCATTTGGCAAGTACAGCCTCACAGAGCTGCTATCACTGCTGAAAGACTCTTAGTCTTGTGTTGCTGTTTCCAACCTGTGTGCGGAGATGCTGGCGAGGCGGGCTCTATGACTGCGGTGCCATCATCCGCCATGCGGAGCTGGCGAGCTCGCTTGGGATGCAGCGGGGAAAGGGGGGGCGAGCGCGCCCCTCTGTCCCGTCCATTGGCCCGCCGAGGGAGCTTCAGATCCAGGGGCTCGTCCAGGGACAGCATGACGGCAACCCACCGACCTCCCACCTGCACAGTCACAGAGGGGCAGAGTTAAGCAGAGTGGGGCCAACGATGGAAAGCTTGGTTTTCATATATCCATAAATACAATGGAATGCTGCAATCCAATGTGAAACAGTGACAGACTGCAAAAGACCGAGTCTAACACCTGCAATGTTTCCCATGTGAATGTTGTCAAAAGTATCTCAAATTCCACAATCCCACTTGGTGAGAAATACTCTCCAACAATGGCAAACTGACCACAACTGTAAACTGAAACACAAAGTAAGCCAAAGAAAACTAAACACACACACACGTAGAGATCTGAGTGACCCTTTCCTCTTTTTCCATGCTGACCTTTACTCACACACTCTTCCTGAGGAATGTCTACAATCCAATCCAGATGGTCACCCTCACCGCCAGCCCTCCTTCACCCCACCCCTGGGCCAGTCACTGGCCCTTGCACCCTTGTCACATCAACCCCACTCTACCCCAGCCCACCCCCCATGGACCTTTGAGAACCACCGGCAACCCCCCCAGGCCTTCAAGTCCAGCTGCACCCATTCCATCCAGCTCCTCCCTCCTCTAAACACACTGACCTCTGGACCCAGCCTGAGGGTTATGGGCAGGGCGCTTCATTTAGCTGTCATGTAGAGTTCCAGTTTGAAGTCTTCCTCTGCAACCAGACTGACCCAGCATCACCGTGTTGTACCATGCAAAGAATTTAGAAAGTACTTATGCAACCAAACACCTTGAGGAACCCTGCTAGTCAAAGCAATTGTTAAATCAATCATGTTTAAATCCCATTTGAGGCATCAGAAACAACCACCAAAGGTTAACAATATTCAGCCAAACCTCGCTAAAGCCAGATCATTTTAACAATTTAAATTTTAATAAATGCTGATTCTATTCTTTTTCATTCAGCATCTACAGCTTCACACATGCAGGTGGTGCTAGTACAGTACTGCTGGTTTATAGCCAAGATCTCCTTTCAACACAGTGTTTAATGTGAGGGTTCACTGCTCCTTCTCACCAGGCTCATACACACACACACACACACACACACAAATTCACACATACATCTCCTCAAAGCATTTTCCATCTACACACACACAGTTGCAGAGTGTCCTATATTCCTGCTAGAATTCATGTAGAACAGCTCCCAGTGTGCATGTTGAGTGTACACCACAAACATATGCACACACAAACACACACGCACGCAATTAATCAAAATGTAATTTCAACAAATTCATCCTTCCTCCCTCTCCTTCACACACATGCCGACACACACTCTCAGAAGCTACGGTTGCTAGTGAATGGTGGGCTTTGAGAGCAACTGGCCAGGGGCCACATGAGAAGCCCTTGTGTCTGGGAGGCACGGAGCAGAGGGGTCACCAGGTTCACCAGCCCATCGAGGGGATGGCCACCAGCTCACACACA
>JAVQJL010043668.1:0-26487 GCA_036024295.1 Nannoperca obscura | reverse complement strand
TAATCCACAGGACGACTCGTAAAGGTTTTTACCGTTTACTTTGACACCAAGAAAAAGAAAATACATGTACAAAAATTAAGTTCCATTTCCAAGGTTATCCAAATTAAAACTTAAATTGTTCATAAAGAGAGAAAAACGAGAGAGGTCAAAAAACTGTGTGGCTCCACTCTCTGACCTTTGACTGACCGACACATCCCTTTTACTGTTCTCGAGAGAGAATATAAAAATAAAGTACATTACTGTAAATATAAATTATCTATCCATCAACCTGTAAATACTGTAAATTTTCCAATTCCTTTTAAATCCACAAACTTAATAATTACCTTTTAAACATGAACTTAAATTCTTGAATACTAAATACTCAAAGCATTAATAAACTGCATATTGGCTCCTACACTGTTATTAGTATATGTGTTAGCAGATTACATGTGTCCATCAATATAAGCCAATTATTTATTTATTTTTCATCTCCACAAAAATGTAAAGTTTTATAGTTATAGGATTCTTTTTCTAGAATCCAGTGACTACTGATTTTACAAAAAACATAACTTTCACTGGGCCCTTGGTTTCCTTTGAAATGAAGTCACGATCTGATTTACACTGGGGTTCACACTGGTACTCTGGTACTTATGCAAAAACATTATGCAGTTCTACCAAAGGTTGTGTTTGACACAACTCCCCATTACTCTCTTCAAAGCTTAACAGTTTCACCTTGGAATTGTCTAGTTCTTCGATGGTATGATCAACAAGGAGAAAAAATGTGTCCCTTTAACACTCCAGAGTCCAACATGACAACAAGTCCTCAGTAGCAAAATAGATATTTAGTCATTGCCTTCCAAAATTACCTAGGGACACCACTTTGTATAAAATGACTTGTATGAGCATTTTCTGTTCTGCAGCCCATATGGTTAAGTTATATTTTCATTTAGGTAACTACTATTATTCAGTTAACAGAAAGCCTGTGGTCTTGGTTAGCATTGTATCTACAGCTGTGAAGATGTTTTTTCCTGGGGGTCTGTCTGAAAAACACAGAATCAATTGTAGAAATAAGCAACATTTCACCCACCACGTAGCCTGCTGTCCACGATTAAAATCCAGTTTTGATTGTTTAGCCATTGAAGGGAGGTGCATTTCCACGAGCTTCACATTCTTGTGCTGTTGTAGAAGGTGTTTGAGGTTTGGAAAGAGTCTTAGTCCCACTACCTGCACACAATTTATATTTGACAACGATGTTCTTGTCATCTATCCTCCCAACAAAATCAAAGTAATGAAAACATTTCTAGCTGCTGAATGTAAGTGATTCCATCTTCCAAGCTAAATTGCTACTTGATGATGTGCATGTGCTGCTAAAACAAATATGGGATATTAGTAATCTGTTACGTTACTTGTTACTGGGGAAAAGCAATGCTGTAAAGTGTTACTGCCCAACACTGCTAAATGCTAACTTGCTAGTCATGCTAAGCATAGTTCGTGTTGTGGTTGCCTAACTGGACACAGTACAGAGACATTTGGCCATCCTCTAAATTAAAAAGCAAATAAAGTGTCCATAGTAATTAATAATACTGGTTGAAAAGTATGTAACTCCCAAAATAGTCGACTGAATCAATCGAGTACATGAAAAATATCTACAACTTTTATTCTGTCACAACATGTTCTCTGTGCTCAGAGTTTCTATTCATTTCACCAAATGTTTTGACATTTTGTGGTTTACAGAACACATGTATAGTCACATCTGTTTTGGTGGCAGCTTCCTGCTAGTGTGACTAGAACCCAGGAATGCTTGTTTCTTTCTCCCAATTTCTTAAAAAAGAAAAACTTGAAGTACCTCTGTCTTCCCCCAGCTCCAATTTCAATCACAGCAGCTCAAATCAGTGCTTTGGAGAACGCACTGAATAAAGAGATACAGAGAGACAAAGAGAAAGTGATTCAGAGGGGATGAGTGAGGGATTGAGACAATAATAAAAAAACTAGAAACAGCAAGAGAGAGAAACTACTCTGGGTAGGATAATGAAGGGGTGGCATACCACAATGTGATTGGCACATTAGGCCTTAATAACCTGGAATTACCTGTGATAACCATGGTAACACTGGTAATTTGCTTGAAGTTCTGCTGTCTTGGAGAAAAGTGGTTGGTCCAACTGGATGGAGAACAAACCCAGGGCGCTGTGTGTGCACAGCTCAATTTAGTATTAATTGCATTCATTTTCAGCCGATAGGTATAGTCTGTGACAAAGACCCCCCTGCCTTTCTCTCACTGTGCTACTTTCATTGTGGTTCTATCATAATGAACTCAACCACAAATGGGGATATTTATGTCCACTTTTAAAAGAGAATTTTTCCAACTTTTCCATTTGTACATGGTTTGCAAAATGGATTGTACCGGAGCCAAGCAATGAGTTCATTTCTTCAAGATCCCTTTCTTAGGGAACGTCCAGACAATTGACGATAAATCTTAAAGCAGTTTATAGTACATGCCAAAGTTTTTCCACCTTCACAAACGTTGTAAAGGGGTTAAATGAAGTGCTTGTCAGATGGTATGACACCCCCTAACTCTACATCATTTCTGGCATCAGCATTGAGGGGGCCTATATATGATCCTATTTAAACCTTCTAAAACGGACAATCCAACAAGCATGCTCACTTCACATAGAGATTTGACAGATATGTGGAGGTGGGAAAGTAAGAAGGATTTGAATTTCTGTCTCAAGCTCCTTGTCACTTTTCCTATGTACAACTAAGTGAGACACCATGAATGCATCTAGAGCAGCGAACTTCTGAAAGTGTGTGGTGTCTTCCCAGTCCCAAACCGCGTCTGTTCCAAATCTACGACAGAAGGCTTTAGCCCCACCTTTAAAAACAATGGTTTAGACAATGCAGGACATACTGGAACACAAAAATAGAAAAATGTTGTCGTAGGTTAATGGCGTTTTGCCCGCAAGAAAATGGTGGCCAACTGGCAAGAAGTGTGGTTGGCTGGATATACAGTGGCATGCAAAAGTTTGGGCACCCCTGGTCATTTTCAAGATTTTCCTTTATAAATCATTGGTTGTACGGTTGGTTGATCAGCAATTTCAGTTAAATATATCATATAGCAGACAAACACAGTGATATTTGAGAAGTGAAATGAAGTTTATAGGATATATATATATATATATATATATATATACATACACACATACATTAAAGTGAAGACTGTCAAATACAATGACTTTTAGTGGTCAGCATTTGGACACCTAAAGACTTGAAAGTTGAGATAAAATGGCAATTTGAGAGTATCAAGCTTCTGTATCGTGACATATTTAAACGTTTGGTGGAATTTTATTCGAATGTTGAAAAGTGGCCGTGTCATAACAAACGTGGAGAATTACAGTGAATCACCATTCAACACCTTTGTCACCCCCGTTACTGCGGCAGGTGGAGAAGACGATGGAACAACAACATTCCGAAGACACACCAGCGTACCACCTGTTGCTAGCTAACTAACTAATGAATCTAAAAGTTGAAGATTAATTAATGGGTAGATAACATAATATTATCGGTTGAACTTGGTTGGTTCAAGCTTACGTAAACACACGTCATATTTTGTTTTACAGGAACAAGATTTTGTGGGTCTTTTTTTGGCATATATTGTTGAATGGGTGCGCAAAATGACCGGTGATATGATCTTTAATGTGGACCACAGTACTTTGTATGTTAATGATGCAGTGCTCCAACACAATGTTCTGACTTATGAATAAACATTTCTGGCAGCCATCTTGAAATGTGACAGTTAAAATATTTAGGAGTAAGAACAATATTGCGTATCAATGCCCGTTTGACTTTTGATAGAAGCTTTATTTTTGGGGAGCCTTGAGAAATAGTTTTAAAAGAAATCTAATTTGAACCTCATCTTTGGCTGGCACATACTGTAATAGCAGTCTTTGCATTAAATGAGCCAATGATTTCATTTCTTCTAAAGGTCACATATTACATCTCATGTTTCCTGAGAGAAAAAGAAAGTGACATTCAGTACTGTACTGTAAATCATTATGTAAATAAATTCAGCGTTTCAGCGGACGGCCCCATAGTCTCAGACGTCTCAAACATTCGAACAGCACTGGTATTAGGCCACTGTTCTGCAAGGCTGAAAGACTGCTGCACTGTTGCTGGACTGTGTGCTCAGCTGGACTTTGTGGAATCAAAAAAAAAGCTACACACGTTTCATTTACTTGCAGAGACTCAACATATAAGGGGTTTCCTTTCCGAAAATACAAGAAGCAACCACAGAGAATGAAAGAATAAAACTCTGAGTAAAGATTTGAATGTAAATCTGAGTTAAACACTTTGGCGTACAACCTGAAATACGGTTCAGGATCTGCAGCAGGTGACAGATGTGGAAAATCCACATCAACATGCCAACACATTTAGAATTGAACACCTGCCAGTTAACTGTGGTATCATGTTACCAATTTACTTGACAGGTGAGAGTTGTGATGCAAATGTCTCCGCATCTGTCTGAAGGTGTGTGCCAGACCTTTCTATCTCTGTATTTGTTGCATCTGGGCCACAGTCTGATCCCACACAAGATCTGTTCGATTCATCAGCAACACAGCCGATCCTGAAGTCCACTCTGTGATTTCAACATAACACAAGATTTGTTCTAATCTCAATTGATTGACTTGGTGTGTGTTTTGTTGTCGTTTATAAGCTTTTATACACTATGTAATTATATTATTCTATAGGTTCTTTGTTTTACCACCAAATCATAAAAATGTATTTTAACACTAACTTGTTGGCAGTTAATGTAATGCTGCTGATTGTGTCCAGTGGCTAGAGTGGGTGGTATGGAGGTGCACAAAAAAAAGACTTCAACACCATAAACCAGAGTCTTGGTTGTGGTTTAGTTCAGGCAACAACAAAAGCACTTTAGTTGAGGTTAGGTTACCTGTGTATTAGGGCTGTACTGTGTATGTACAGTATATTAGTTCAGACATTTATAATAACTTTGTTGATCCTTTGATTTTTAATCCTGCGCCATCATCTGGTCAAAACTTCAAATTCATTCAGTACTTTGGTTTATGACCAAATACCAGCAAAACAAAGCACATCAGCACTCAGCTGGACTTTGTGTTTAACACACTAAACTATGGTGAACATGGTAAACAGTATTCCTGCTAAACATCAGCATACCTGCATTGTCATGGTGAGCATGTTAGTATGCAGATAATTAGCATTCAGCTCAAAGCACCGCAACTATTCCACCTGCAGTTTAAAATGAATGTGCCTTATATGAGTACTAATGCCATTACCATTTCAAAAGCGTGCTTATATTTCACAATTTGTACATGAATATAGAAAGCGAGTTCAGGATTTCCGTGTCTGCAGGAGCATCATGAATTCCAAACTGTCTGTTACACACCAGTGATCAGAGCAGTCCAACTACAGGGAGCTGCACTCAGCAATGACAAATCTTTTGGCCTCTCTCGTCCCTTTGCTGTTCTTAGGCATAAAGCATTATGAACCTGCCAGGCTGTTAAACATTAGCACGCCAGGAGAAATGTACTTACTTCACTTTACAGGTTTTTCTGTCTTTTACACCTTTCAGCGCCCTGTTTCCCAGAAGCATCTTAAGGCTGAACTCATTTAACAAGGCCTTGGGCTGTTGAAATATAGTGTAGATTCTACAAACAGTTAGATTTTTGTAAACCAAGCCCTTCAAACCCCATGGTTATATAGGTTTAAATAATATAAATCAACTTTGTTATAATCGTGTCATGATTTTGTTAAATGGTAGAGCTCCTATTTTGGAATAACGATCGTGTATCTTCCTGTCAAAGATTTACATATTATTTACTTCAGCTAGATTTACCGTCATGACTGTGTTGCCCATACATAAACCAAACTGAACTTGGCCCGCCCACAGCTATAAAGTGGATCGCAGTGCAGGAAGTGAGCCAGCCTGAAGCTATGAGCAATAGTGAAATCATTAAGACATCATCCCTGCTGAATATGCAGTGTGAACGTGTACAGGCCAGAAATGGGATCTTGTATGACACTAATCCATAACATATTGCACGCTAGGCTTCCGTCAGCAACACCATCCTCATTACAAGCCCACCAGACCCCCTTTCCCTCCATCTTTGTCCCCTTTTCTTCATTTGTGCTTCACTTTGCTTCGTCTTCATTGCATCTTTCCACTGAGCGGTGCGATTAGGAGGTGAGGTATTAGCGGTCATCTTAGCGCTAGATAAAACAATTTTAATTAAGATGTTTGTGTAACGTTTCGATTAAGCAGATCTGGTTAATTAAAGTCCAGGTTATTTAAAGGAGCTAATTCAATCTAATTTCAACATAGGCGGGATATATCTGAGGACTGATAAGAACTGCCAATATCATTATTTACAACATTTATTGTTTACGTCATTATAATGACATTTGGAGGTTCAAACGTTAATCCCAGCTCAAACAAGATGAAAACCAACAAATACACACCATGGGTTTTCAAATAAATCCCCAACATGTATGTGTAGTGAAGGTGGTTTTTTCTACCTATAGAAACATGCTTTGTAATGCTTGGTAGCACCAATGTGAAAGCAACTGATATTTCCCTGATAAATAATGGAATTAAAAGTGTGCAGCATCGCGACAATTAAATATACAAACACTGTGAACTCATGTAAACACTCAGAAGACACATCCCATGCTGTTTCCCTTCCTGGAATGATGATGTGTCTCACTGAGTGAGTGAAGGTGAGATTATAATATATGAGATGCGAAGTGTTTTATTATTTGCCAGCAGGAAATGTAGTGCCCTGAAATTTAGTGCTGCAGAAAATTATTCATAGCTGCATCACAAGATTTTTGTCTGTGGATCAAGGTCATTATTGGGTTTCAGAAATAAAAGTCTACATATGGCATAAAGTATGAACTCATATTTAATTATATCCCAACACCATTTGTATCAATCTAGGAAAGAACATATGTTTATCATTGAAAAAAAGCCACATAAACAAAATTAGATTGCAAAAAGATTATGCAAATAACTTGTAGTTTTCTTAATGGATACCTTATACTAAATGGAAAAAAACAGCAGTGTCTGTTATTGCCTTATCTTTGATTAATGTTTAGCTGTGGCATGTTTTTAAGAGAATATTACTTTTTTTTAAACCTGGAAAACAGAAGAAAGTCTTCTTCTCAGGCTGTATGCGGCCTCCAGAGCAACAATAAGGTAAGACATCCTTTATGTTGTCTGAGATTCAAAATGCAGCTGAACAGTCAGACAACACTATTTAGATGTATTTTAGTGAGTACATTGAACTAAAACTGTCAAAGCAAGGGGGAGGATAGGCATTTTCACACCTATAGTTGGTTTGCTCTGATCCAAATCAGTTTGGAAACTTCAGTTCGGTTTCTTTTCACACAGAAAAATCCAAGCAGAGCAGGTCAGATCTGTCTGTGGATCTTACACATGTTACAGTATGTGGCAGCACGTACCATTGACGTTTCTTTGTAGACTGCCAGTAAAAGCAAAGAATAAGAAAGTAAATACAGGCAGGAGGCCCTGTGTTCTGCACTAGTGAATATTTCTGTGGGAGAAACATTGCTGGTTCGTTGTCCGGCTAGCTGCTCTGTCCCATCCCAGAATACAAAGCACACCTGGCTACAGGAGCCTTTTAGCTCAAACTTGCGGAGGACACCTGGTAGTTGAGTCAGATCGAGGTCAGATCACATTTCCACCACAAACGAACCATTCATTTGGAACCGGCCCGAGACCACCTCCTCTAGGGGGTCTCGTGCAATTGTTTTGTTTACTGTGTTCACACCTGCCCAAAGGAACCGCACTAACATCCGTTTAACCAAACCAAACACGTTACGTGTGATTACGCCTTGAAATAGGATTGTGAAAAAGTGAGGGGGGACACAATTATAAAGTAGTAGTATGTAGTATGTACTCAAATGTACAGGGCTAAATCCAAACTGAAGTGAGTCGAGCAGCGCCATTGTTTTTCTAGCATTTGGTGCTGGAATTATGACAGATGAAAACAACGTGCCACCTGAAAAAGCTGTTAATTATGTAGTTTGTGCTTCCTGTCAATTATCACCAAGGCAAGGTGTCAGTCTACGATGAGGTACTCTGTGTGTCTTATGTTCTGTATATTTAATGTCTGTACATAAAACAGACATATACTGTAAATCTTGTTCGTCTGTGCAACTTTTTGCAATTGACTGTACCAGTGTGAGTATAATAGGATCTACACTCCTAATGATCTCGCTGGGCTTCTGAGACATTAATGAAAGCAAAACCTAAGCTTGAGTGTGGCGCCCAGCGTGCACCAAATGAACAGGTTTTATGCTGCCTTTCAACTCTAGAGAGATTAACGCCCTAATAAAAAAAGGTAAGCAGAAAGCAAAACAGCAAAACATCAGGCTGTCATGAATAAACCAGAGAGAAACAGTGAAAAAGCAGTCTGGAATTCAGCTGCGGTAGCGCACATCCATAAAACATGCCCTGTTGAGGCACTGGCATGCGCTTTATCAAATCTTCATTTTCTGTCCTCCACTTAATAGAGCTCCAACACACTAATTTGAGCCAAATGGGAAGAAGAGAAGCAGGAGTATTAAAGCAAATGACCATTCCCTGAGGAGCAGCCAGGGCCTTCCTACTTAAAGCCAAGGCTCTGCTATTTAATATTTACCGCTGTGTGCTGTTCATGGCAATGATGTATGCAGCACGCATTATAAAACTTGGCTTTTACTGTTAGTTACCCACTTTCTGCTAAAAGAGTACTGACGCCGACATGCATTTTCAATGACAAAAAAAATGGAAGAAAGAAAACAAGTTTCCTCCTGCAGATCAAGGCTGACATGAAGTGGCGTCTGGTACACGGTAACTCAACAGCATGTTTGTTTACAGTCTAGCCTTAGCATACGAAGCGGCAGGAGAAAAATAGATCTGTTTAGCACATGACAGCTTCCATCAATCAGGTGTGAGCCCTGGAAGGGGCGACAGCGGCGGGATCAAACATGCCTCCCGTCTGTCGCCACCACACTCAGCCACACTCAACTTTCCCAGGCAGGTAGCGTTTCACCCCCAACATCTGACTGGGCCGCGCTCTCTGGGGGACAGCGCTCGTTCCACCACAGCACACACTCTCTTTAACAATTTATAGATTGAATATATTTCTACCCATTTATTTATTTAAATGAGATTTAATCCATGAAATTCTCCAGAGTGGGAGATGATATGTGATACACGTGAGATGTGAATTTATGTTATGTGTATGATCTTGTTTTAGCACATGTATTGTCATAATGGATCTTATGTTCAAGTTTTCTTGCTGAAAATATCATGAGAAGATCTCTATCACTCTTACAGATGGAGGGGAAGCCATTAGTGAAGTTTAGCATCAAGACTGGAACCAGGGGAAACAGCTAGCCTGGATTTGTCTTGCGTTCAAATATACATCTACAAACACTACAAGATGATATAGTTATTGCATTTCGCTTATTTAATTTGTACAGAAACAGGTATGTAAAAATGCAGAGTGTAATTTACAAGTTCATTGCTAAACTTTTGACAGGCTTTATGCTAAAGGACAGGTTATGCCTGAAAAGAAGTATTTTGTAAAATGTGTCAAAATTCCAGGTGAGACATTTTTGAGTCTCACCTGGAAGGCATGCATAGGTTTGCACTAGGTTGTAAACACACATCTTTTGAGTGAGTGGGTAAAATTGTCGCACTGTTGTTTTCTTTGAAAGTTAAAGAAATTGCCTCAAGCCTCCGTACTTAATGCTTTACTCTCGAGCAAGAAAACATATTTCACAATTGATGAACTACTCCTTTACAAAGGTCTTAAGTATGGAGATATCTCTGTGTTAAAAGCAAAATATATCATAATTAATAATCATAATTCATAATTAAACCAACAGATTAGCTGAATTTTAAAAGGAGGTCATCTGATTAATATGCTGGTCATTAATCAGATAAAGGTTGTAGTTGTAAGCGTAGGACAGCATGCAGAATCTCCTGTTCAGCCTGTTGTTTATCTTGGGAATGATAGAGAAAAGAAGGACTTCCCTTGTTCTTCTCTGGACAAGGAGGATTCAACTCATGGCTGCCGAGACACTGTTGATTTTTTGGATTCAAAACATGACCTTATTTAACATGCCTCCTTTAATATACAGACTATGCATTTAATAATTTAACTACCTAAAATCCAAACAGATCAGTCATCATCTTGTCCTGGACATACTACATGCAAAAAATACAGGTAACTAGAAATGTGTCCTATAATGAGTGACACATCAATTCTGGTGCACAGAGACACCTGACACACTTTGTTCCTCAGTAATCTCAAAATACTGTGGAGTGATATCTGACTATTCACGAATGACTTATATAGTGCACATTTGTATAGTTCACATATACAAAATCACTTTTGTCTATTTATTAACTTTTTGAGGAGGGCATATGTAAAGACCAGTAACCAACCAGAAGCAATCACTAGTGCAATGAAAAGGACGTGATCCCTCACTGGCTTCCCACCTGTGGAACGCTATAGTTGCGTTTGATAGTGTGCAGCCTGGAAAAACTGCAGCCCGGCACTGAACCCTGGGTCAGATTTTTACATTCATGTTCAGTGAACACACGCTGTCCTTTTACTATAACGTGTGTTTACAAAAATTGCAGATGATTGTGGGAAGAAGGACAGCCAGAAGCATGTTGTTAGAAGCAGGGAGGAGTAGACCCCTCAGCCAAGGTGAAGAGTATGACATAATAGTTCTAACACAAAAAATTAACAAACCAGTTCCACTTTTCCATTTGTTATTATTTATTATTTTCTGCATTTAGTTTGATGCAGTTTTGTCAGAACACAATGACAAAAGGAAGAAAAATGTGTGCAGGATTAATTTGGCTACTCGACATATAAGAGAAGCGTAACAGATCATTATTTGCATGTATTTATATTTTATCATATTAATTGAGAGGACTTCCCTAAACCAGCATTTGCATTGATTTTAAGCAAACCCACTTCTGCATTCACAAGGCATACAATGTTTTTGTGGATAGGACATTCAACTTTATGGCAGTGATAGCACTTTGTTTTTGGAATAAATAGAAATAAACTGAATAGAAACAACGGCTGAACAAGCAGAAATTCAGTTTTCATCAAGAGAGATCCAGAGAAGAACAAAACTGCTAGAGCAATGCAGATGTGACACTTTTTCAGTTTGAGTAGTGGGTTTCATAACTGGCCCCTAAACCTCGCCTCCGAACAGCGATTGTCCAATCATAGCTGAGTAACTGTAAAGAGGCACAGCAGGTCTTTCAAGCTTTGGATGTCTCCACACCTCTTCTAAAACAGTGTGTGTGTGGCTCTAATAAGAGCAATTATCTAAGGAGTTTGGAGAGAGGTTTAAATCACCTTACCAAAATCAACAAAAAAAACGCACAAATGTGGGATGCATGGCCTAACTTTTGTGTTTATCTGTTGTATTGTAAGCTGCAAACGTTAGCATGGCTGGTCCAAAAGGTGAATATATAATGTGAGTAGCCATGATGTGTATGTTTAAGACCCTTATGCACTTCTCGTTTCAAAAAACAGCTAAAAAAGTAATAAATAATCAGCTGGAGATCTGAGATACAGATGATGAGGCAATGGGCCCCTGGGCACCAACATGTAAAGGGTCCCATATGGAAGTAAGAGAGTAGTCATATTGCATCTTTCTGTCTCTGTGGCTGTTTTGCATCTCTTTACCATCGTTTTGCATCTCTTTGTGGTCCTTTAACATCTCTTTACAGAAGTTTTGTGTCTCTTTGTGGTCGTTGTGTGTCACTGGATAAAGTTCCATGACCACTTGGGCCTTTGGGCCAGTGCAAGGCCCGTTCAGTAATCTGCTGTGCTGCGCCAAACTGTTAAGTTCGACAGGCGTAGCAACAATAACTGCCTGGGGCAGGGTGAGGGGAACAGTCAGTTGCAAGTTTGCTTCTAAAAATGCAAAACAAGAAATAATTACAGCATGTGCACATAAGGTGAAATCACTTGCAATGAACATACTTACGTGCAGGCCCCTAAATCCACATCTGCGTCTGACAGACCATGAGCTTTAAGATACTTTGTTAGAAGTTTATCTGGCTTATTAATGACATTTGCCTCTGAAATTGCCCCATATGGTCCACAACCCACAGAATCATAGAGAAATCATTACATTGGATAAAGTACTAATACCTCAAGCATGACTTTTTTTCCCTTTCTAATGTGTGCCCTAATACAGCCTCTGGGGAAGAGCCTCTTCAGGTTTTCTATTACTGTAATTAATGCATGACAGGACAGCATTCCGGAAAGAAAAGTAGTGACACCTTGAAGGTTTTGCATCAAACCTGATGATTTTTGTGTTTTTTTAAGATCTTTAAACTGCACTTTCAGATCCACTGGAGGTACATGGCTGTGATTACTCAGCACAAGACTGCTTATTAGCTGGAGGAAGTGTTAGCTTGTGGCAGTGCTGCTGTAAAACTAACTATATAAACCATTTGGCATGGCAAAAAGCAACAATGTAAGAAGGATTTGGTTACCGCTGCTCACCCGGCATTCAGGGGGTAAGAGAAACCTTATATGATAACGTACATTTGATGAATATAGCTCTGCTCTAAGAGCACAAGTATAATGCACAGATTGTTTAGAAAAGTCCCCCCCACCCCCCATTATATATCTACAGACAATATGCATGTATGTCCAAGGCATCCTGTTTGCAGCATAAAAAGCTACCCTTATGTGTACCTTGCATCATTGTTGCAATAATTACAGTCGAGAAGGGAGTCATGAGAGACTTACGGTGTAAAATGATTGAAAAATGGGACCAGAATTACATCATTCTATTCTGGTTCGCAGTGGAAACAGCAAATTATTTTCACCGGCAGAACAGCACAAAGCACCACCCACCCAGAGCTCTGTTTCCATCCCAATTACTGCGGGAGCACATGGCGACGCTGACATGTGAAAGCAGAGTCTTCGGGAGGGTAGTGGCTTTACAGTAGACTGCTGGATTAGAGTGCTGGGTTTCATCTTCAGCACAGGGTCTGCTATCAGCCTGGCCGGGAGAGCTGTTGATGGACGAGCGAGTGTGTGTGTGTGTGTGTGTGTGTGTGTGTGTGTGTGTGTGTGTGTGTTCCGCGGCCGTGCCAGAAAACACCATCGATCCTCAAAATGCAACACTGCCCGCCTGCACACTCAAGAGCACCTTGCAGAATGTCAATTCCAAAACTCTTGTCTTTTTCAATGAATGCACAAGTCTGTAACCTGGCTCCCACAAATTGGATCAGAATCAGCGGAGGTTTTATTCCTTCTGGCAGTGCCTGGAGCCCAGTATTTCACTGCAACAACTGTCAGTCATCGGGAGGAACAGAGGTGCACATTTGGATGGGGGGGATTTGTTCCTGCTTTTAACTCTGCATGTCTCTCTTCCCAGTGCAAGCCACTTTTGAAGGAGATTACCAGCCAGCTCCCCTAAAACTCCCAGAGTGCAGCCGCTTGCCAGCATATTATCAGTATTTGGATAGTCTCATCCCTCTTACTGTACATCTATTACATTCTGCCTGGCCATGCTGTACATCTGGTGGTGCTGCCTCAAAAGACACATGCACTAATTTCTCACTGCAGGGAGGATGATTATTTCTGTTACACATCTTTCTAGAGTTGAAAAAGATCTATGGTTGGTGAGAAAATGAAGAGACATTACAGTACCAAGGGTTTATTTAAAATTAAATCAAAAGGCTTGAACATTTTTAAAAAATCAGATTGAGAGTAAATGCACACAATAGGAAAATGTGGTTTCAAAAGATCCACGCTGATCATGAATCTCACAAGTCACAGAGCTGTGATGTAGTTACTCCATTTATTCCGTGGCAGCATCAGGCTATGCGTTGAGCCCTTGGGAACGTGGAACATATTTTCCTTTATCTGGGAACCATTGTGTTAGTTTTTTTTATTTCTTGTGACATTTCAAAAAGCTACCTCCCTCAAAGTTCCAAGTTCACCTATCAAGTGCTGCCCTTACCGAGACAGATTAGGTGACAATTTGTTTAAAATGTCATCCTCGCTTCCAATAACACTTGTACACATGTGGGACTTACGGGACTTAGAGGTGTATGGGAAACTCATCCTGATCCGAGTCACAAACTGAGGGAAGGATATAATGTGACACACACGTGGTAGTCCAGGGAAGCGTGGCAAGCGTACAAACAAGCTAGTGTTATTTGGTAGTAAAGGTTCTGCCTGTTCCATAATAAATATCAATATATCAGTAATGCATTAAGTTGGAATGAGTAAAAATGATATTTAAAGGACAGGTTCACGTTTTATCCAACAAGTTAGAATAGGTCGTACCGGACCTTCGTTGTCATAGTTACAACACCACCATGGTTAATGTTGTGAAACGGTTGCAGTTTGGTTAGGTTTAGGGAGCAAAACTACTTGGTTAGGTTTAGGGAAAGGTTTGGGTTGAAGTAATGACATTACCTGCAAAGGCTACATAAGTTTAAAAAAAGCCAACAGCGGACTCCTGGATTAAAGTCCTGTGTCATCTCACACATCCACTCCGATCTCCTCCCTGTGAGGACTTCGCCACTCTTTATAACAATTAACCAGTTTCAGCAGGACTTAGAAAACCTTGTCCATGCATTTGTCGTTACAGGTCAAAGAATTTATGACTTATTGATTAAAATACTACTGTTTGTTTAAAAAGCACTGAATGGTTTCGAGCCAAAATACATTGTTTTATCTGCTGCAACGTTATGAACCATCAAGAGTTCTCAGATCAGACCATCATATGTGGAAAAAACTGTTCTGTTTCCAATTGCATTTTATGAAGTTAAACTTGGGACTATTTATTCATTTCTTGCACTGCAGTGTTTGATTTGTCTTATTGTATTTTAGCTTTTTATGTATTGTATTTTTGTTTTACTCTTTTTAGAAGCCCATTAATGTGTTTCTTCATATGCTGTCGTTAAGTGCTATTTCTTTTAAATATCTTTTATTAATTCCTTTGTCTTATATAAAGCACTATAAACAGCTTAGTGGTTGAAAGTTGCTATACAAATAAGCATTGCCTTGTCTTTATAATGATAACATTAAGTGAGTTATGCTTGTGGAGTTCAACAATGAACTTCAGCTCCTACAGTACAAATGTAAGCATTCATTTGTATAATTTGAATCGCTCACCGATTTTCATTGCTCTATAAACATAATAACCTGCTGTGCCTTATTAAATTGGACAGAGGCACTGCTTATTTCAGCTTATTTAAAACATATTTCTGGCCTAATGTGGTATTGAAAAATGTGTTAGTGTGCTGTCAAAGTCCAGGCCTATATAAATGTTTATTTATATATATATATATATATATATATAATGATCACTATTCTGTGTAGTGTCCACTGTTCTGTTTGGCTACTGAGTAATGAAATATATGCAATCATTGCAAATTTAAACAAATACAGCTACATGTTGTGTTATTATGATATAAATTATTAATTTAAGTACTTTTGGTGTAATGATTAAGTACAAATAACCCGATTTAAATCTACAGAACCAACAAAATCGAAATAAAATCTAACTAAATAAAACCCTTACATAGTATGGAGCCTCTAAGAAATCATTTTGATATAAATCATCCTATGAATAAATATATAAATGAACCAATTCAATTATTGTTTTAATTACTAAAGCAAAACAACCATCATTTTGATGTTTCATTTTAGTAATCTTATTTTTCTATTAGTTTCATTGGAGTTTTTATTTCAGTATATTCCCATATCTCAAAATGACATTTTACCTAATGAGATTTTCATTTTATAAGTGACTTTTCAGTCAGTTACTTGCCCCTCTCCTAACCAAGCAAGCTCAACTACTACCAGATTTAGCCAGCTAGCTCAGCTAGCGATAGAGAATAGTGCCAACCAACCAGAGGCATCGGCAACACATTAACACAGTAACTAACATCTCCCTTTATAAAGAAGTGAAACCGGAACTTCCAGGTTCTGTTCCAGAAGTAAGAAACACCACTGACATTTTTAACCACGCTAATAAATAAAGATCCAGCCTTTCTCAATAGTGTGTTGCACTGCTCGCTTCACACGTCTAGATAAGGATGGTAGACTTAAAGAAAATGATATTATAATTTTGAAAAATTGCCAATTCTCATGAGCCCTAGACATTCATGGGTTAAATGTTGACAAAAGGAGCCCATGTGCTAGTCGAGGGGTCGCGGCTAGCTCAGTCATGTGCTGCACAGAAAAGGAGGAGCGATTGCTGTAGCGGTTTTGGACGGCTGAGATTCTAACTACAAAGTTGAAAAAAAGACTAGACTAGAAGAGAGTGTTGTTTAGCTAGGCTAGGTTTTGATGCCTAGATTATCACTCAGCATCAGAGTGAAGAGCCAGTGTTAGCAGTCGTCTATTGTCATATCGTCTTGCTCTTCACAGTTGTGGCTTTCTTCTAAAGAACACATTCTCCAAGAAAGCTCTGATGAAAATCAAAATTATAACATATTTCAAAATGATGAGTTGTTTAAAAAAAAAATCTAATTATTCATAATTTACACAGTTTATTTATGTAATTATTTATTTTCAAATAACTTATGTATTTAATATTGAATTCTTCGGGGTTTGATATATCAGAAACTGATTTAAATGTTTAGTCAGATAGTATTTCTCAGACAAGATTATATTTTTACTCTCCACAAGATTATATATTTTTTTACTGCTAAGTATGTTTTTGAAAGGCAAGATGTCCCAATATGGGTCCACTTTTTGCTTCAGTTTGCACTGTGTTTTTATGCCAAATTTAAGGCTCCACATTATTGCCCGTCTGTCAGAGCATCAGAGGGCCGTATGGTGTTACAGTATGTTTCACCTTTTCACATGTTGCCAGAGTTGTTGAGGTCTGATGAAGAGTTGTTGCTCTTACTTGGACTTCAGATGAGCCTGGCAGAGATTCTATGCATGTTGGAGGAAAAAAACAAATCTTTTCCACGGAATGTATAGCTAGGAGGGATGACACGCCTCTGCAAAACTGGACTGGACCTTAGATGCAGGTGATGTTCCGTCATAATGAAAATGCTCTTTAGATGGAAAATGACTTTTGTAAGAATCTCTGCAGCATACACTGCACTGTTAGAAACGTTCAATTTAGCTGTAATTTGGTGATGGGAGAAGTTTTCAAAAGTTATGGGACAAATTGTAACATTGTTGCAATTTCTTCCAACAGAGGTTCTTTTTCAAAGCACTAGCAGTTAGAACAAAAAGACACAGCAGAAGGTTTGTGATGTGGACAAAATGACAGATTGTCGTCTGGGCAACAAACACCACGCCACAAAGAAGTTAATATTGGTTTATCCTGTGAACAGCTTATTTCATTTATAGTTCAATACAAATTGTATCACAATAGCATAGCAAATAATATGCAGCATATATGAATTTAAAATTAAAACTATCACATTAATTGTACATTTCAGTTGAAGTGACTTTTGATTCACCTTATTTACATTTCAGTCAGGCAACTCATGTTTGAAATGTTTATTACAGCAGCAGAACATAGAGTTTGGCGCCTAGGTTCCGACCTCATCACTCCCCGCAGATGTGTTTACATGGAGATACTGGGGAGTTTGACTGCCTGAGTTAACTCGGAGGCATCATTCCATTAGCTCACAGCACTACCCAGCATTCATTTAATATCAACGTGGTACAATTCTCTGGTTTGGATTGTTGAAAAGTCAGAGCAAAAACTTTTCCATGTTGCTTAGAATGGTCTTTAGCTAAACTACACTGTCACCCAGCAGAAAATATGAATTACTTTTTGTATGTCCCTCATGGTGAGGAGAGACAACAGCTGCGTCCCAATTCAAGGCCTAGATTCTCAGAGGGATGCAGTTCATAATAGTGTCCTTCAGAGGACCTGAAGGCCGGACTGAATCTTTGTCCTCATCCCCAATGGAAACAGCCTCACAGAGACCAAAACTAATTGTGCATGTGGCTGCTCCTATTAGCTTGTAAAGTAAATTTATGAATGTATCACTAACAAAAACTTGTTGGGAAGTGGGACAAGCTCCATGATGCCTCTTAAAATTAACATTTTGTGTGCAGCAGCCTTGGATTTACAGCATATCCTACGTATGTAGCTACACAGAACATGAGGGGAGACGAAATTCATATTTATTACAACTTGGATGTTGGAACACGGTGATAGTGCTGAAAAGAATTCTGTTGGAGCAAAATGAACATTATCAAGACAATCAGACAGGTTAGTCAAACCTATTTGGAAGATGGAAGGTGAAATATGAAGCTATTATCCAACAAGTCTGTTGTAAACAACCATCACAGTTTACAGATTGACTCAAAGCTACAGAAGCAATGAAACTGGGAAAAAAGGGTTTGAAGTTTCGGCCAGTAAACTGTAACAGATGATTTTTTTGACTTTTTAGGCTAATCAGAAAATCATTGGCATATAACCAATGTAAAACCTACAAAGGACAGGCACTTCACCCTGCCTTTTGTTAATTTTCAAGGAATGCAGGGGGAGCTTTACAAGCACATTAAAGAAACAGTTTGTTAAAGAAAGTACATTTTATTTAAAAAATTTTGTCTATTTCATAGAGATTCAAATTAATGTGAGAATGAATCTACAATGTATTAGATTTAAATATGTGGTTTAAAGTTAGCTTAAACTGCTACAATTCTCATTTATTCCACAAGACGGCAGTTACCAATAGCCAGCTAAGCTAGCTAGTTTTTTCTCCATCATGATTGGATTTAGGTGCGGTCATATTTAGTCTGGATAAAAAAAAACTGACCAAGGTGTTGATTCGTGAAAACAGAATTACTGATAAAGTAACAGGGTACAGCAAGCTAATTTTGTTTTAGCTTCACATGGCTGACGGTGGCTAGCTTCAGCTGTCTAGTCTCGCTGTCGCTGAGTGCAGTAAATGGGAAAGTTCTAGAGTCCATGGATTACCCAACCAGTCTTTGGGTTATTTGTAGCACAATGGCACCATTTAGTAAATGCACATTTTACATGTTCACTGAAAGGATACATTTACATGGCATAATATTTAATAATCAAACTTTAGCCAAACAAATCTGATTCTGCCCTGAACTCTGAACTGTAATTACTGAGATTTGGCTTTGTAGGGCAGTATAGTTGTGCACCCGACATTTTGGTTGTGTTCATTTTCACTTTTACCTCCAAATCCATTTAATTTCAACAAAATTCAAAACACTGAATTTACAGGCATCGTAAAAACCAGTGTAAATTTAGACTACTTTATGTAAAGCTCTTATTTGGAAGTCGCTTTGGATAAAAGCGTCTGCTAAATGCCTAAATGTAATGTAACGTAGACTAAATGCATGTGGATGTTCAGATCATGTCCTACGGGAAGCCTTTTGTCCTATTTTTTAGCTGGACTATTTAAAGTGAAACAATGCTATTTTTACTGCACTATTAATTTACTGGCTGTCAGTTATGTTGAGCAGCTCCTTTACCTTTTAGCTGAGGTGACAGTCACATCTTTATCTTCTGTAACATGTTTATCCTTCAACTTTAGTACAGGCAGCAATTACATTTCCATGAGAACATATCAAGCACAACATTTTTGTAGCACAGAATCATAATTTCTAGGCAACAAGGTCTGCAAAGGACACACATTATGGCTGTGTCCCATAATGACCCCCTTATGGCCCATTATGACTTATTCAGCCTAACATGCGATTGTTTGTTCTAGAAATACCTTTCAGCACTTGGTTTGGCTGATATTAACCATGCAACCCTAAGTGAAGAATTGAAATAAGTAGTTTATTGTAGAAAATAATACAGATGTAGCAGCCTAATCCATTCATGCAGGTTAATCCCAAAAGCCTGATCGCCATGTTTGTTTAATCTTAACATGACAGAAATCAGACAATATGAATGAGCCTGCCGCACCGTGACAAAAAAAAGCTGCTTTCTGTAAAGATATACTGTATGACAACAACTCTGTAGTCATAATAAGCAGCAGTGTTTGCACTGCGTGGGCAGGCTCAGTGTGACATGGCGGCAGCAGAGACACCTGTCAGCCCCTCAGCGCTGTCATTTCTTCACCAGCCTGACCTCTGCATCTCCGTTGTTCTCTGCTGCATGCGCTGCTGAGAGGTGAAATGTATTCTCAGCGGCGTTCTCCGGGGAATGTAAGGAAAACAGGATTACATTTATGAGCACTGTTTTAAGTGACTACCACGCGCTCATGCACATGCCCTTTCAAACACCCATCTGATCTCTCCCTCCTGAACAGTGCTGCTGCAGCACCATGTTCGCTTTATGGATTGCAATTTGAGATATTGTTCTGTGTTTCAGCCTGACCTTAGCAGCGGCAGATGAGCGGATTGAATTTTGAAATGGTATTGTTTTGCATTTAGCCGTAACACCTTGGCCTGTGAACACAAAGATAAGATGTTTGAATGCTTTAGTATTTGTTCTGAGGGGAGCACACCCAGGCTTCCTGGCAAGCACACCATCCAAATGTCAGTAAAAAAAATAAATAAATAAAAAAGGTTCATCTCAGAGCAATCTTCCAGCTCCAGCCATCCAGTCTACTCCTCTACACTACACTAATATCTCACAGATATGCATCATCACACCAAAGCCTCCATAAAATTTGTTTAAGGAAATTCACCACTTTATAGCAAAAATGGCTCTTTAGAATAATTGCTCCCATTTCTTAAAGATTTTATACGTGCATTTAGTCAAATAGCACGCCTTTCTTTGAGTAATAGCGCCATTAGAATGGTCAGGCTCGTGATCCTCAAGGCGGTAATCAGCCACTGCACAGCAGCCCTTAAAGATATGAAGGACAGTGTTCGTCTACTCACTAGATGTTCCCTCAGCGGCAACATCACAGCTCTGAAGGCTATAAGCTATTCTGAGGCAGGAGAGCATGATGCTTTCAAGCTACAGTGACAGCTAGAACAATGAAACTGGAGGTTACGCCATCTCTGATATAATGGGGATTTCTCTCTGATTATAGCTAAAAACATGAGAAAAATGTGTTTATTATGCATGTATTTATTAATTACTTGTAGTCAGTGGATTTATTTTTATTTTTGTGCGATTTTCAGGGCTATTCCATTCCATCACTTAATAATTTAATTTTATATGATGTTCATCAAGTGCTGAGTTTAACTAATGTACTCCTGCTAATGATGCTATTTTATGATCTTTTTGGGCAGAAAAGCCTAACCAGGGACAGGGTCTGGAGACTAAATTAGCCTGGGCTAGAAATCCTATATGCAATGCATCTGTACCATGTTATTGTAACCTGTTACAATGTTGGGGTTTTTTGCATTGTCCCTGACAAATAAACAAATAAATAAAAATTGGAAGAGGCAGAAATGTAGTAAAACTGATATTTTCCAAGTTAAAAATGAATACAAATAATCAGCTATGAGACATAAGCAGTATGGTATGGATTTTTGCACTACAATATATGCAGTTATTATTTAAGTATTTGTAGTTATACATGGCTTGCATGCAAACATGTATTGTTCATATGTATTACTGTACATATAATGTAATCTAATGGGAAAAGTAAATTACTTTCTTATTCAAACATATTAGCTATATTATAAGGGCATCATTTTTGTAAAGGTTAACTTGCTCATAGACATAGCTAATAATGAGGACTTAATATACAGTAGAAGTATGTACTGTACCTATGGGAACATTCAGTTTCATAATGTCTGCACTGTGTGCATTATGCACCAGCTCGCAGGCTTTAAACGTGCTGTAGTGAGATGCAGTGGTGCATGTGCAAGTTAATCTGAGAGGCTCGTGCAGGTGCTTGAATTGTTTTTTCAGACCAATATGAATTCTAATGTTGATGACTGTGGAAACTTTCTCCTCCAAATTACAATTTCCCTTTCAACATTTTGAATTTAGTAATGCCATTTTAAATAGTCTCAAGTGTGATTATGTGACTGTGTCCCAATTACTACATACCAACTAGCCAGCTAATAATCAGTTTTTTGTTCCTGGACCTGTTTCACCACCATCCACAGTTACTTACAATATGGTAAACTGTGAGTGGCTCCTCCGGTCCCATGTGCATTGCATCATGGGAGAATAGAGTACATCAACAGCACACTCAAAACTCAAGGGTTTTTCAGTATGCATCCTGACTCTTAAGAGTATACTTTATTTTGTCACTTTTCCAGCATGAACACACTAGTTTCACTCCAAACCTGTGTAGATGTAGATTGTAGTATGGTTCAGGGCCACAGCTGTTTAACATGTTCTTACACAAATCAATTTGTGTAGATTTTTTGTTTTTACAGTTTCAGTGTTTGAAGATGGGCAAGTGGTCAAATATGTATAATGTATATATGCATGCATGGGAGTATAAAATATAAACTGTATGTGCAGACACAAATAGTTACCTACCTACCATTAGTTTGCACACCCGTCTGTTTGTACTATATGTGCAGTACAGAATGTACAGTATGTGAGTGTATAAATAAGAGATATAAGAGAGTAATAAGATCATTTGTTAGGTAGCATTTGGTTTTTAAGTTATTGTGTACCAGTATGCAAATAAGGAAAAATAAAATATTTACTGTACAGGAAGGTACCAAGTACCCAAGTTATAGACTTCAATACAATGTTACTGCTTTAAGATATTTCAGTCATTTATACCTCTACTCCAGTTTTTGACAGGAGTACTTACTCCAAGAGCCTGAGTTTCTAGTTGCTTTGTGGATTAATATTTTACATACACAGCCTGTAATGAGCTTATTAATAATGCATTGCTGTATGTCAAAAGTATAATTAGCTCCCCTTCAACCAGCTACATTAAAATACTGCTTGCAAATTAAGCCATCAGTATTCAATAATACAACATATAATAATATAAACACTACTATATGACAAGAGACATACTGCTACATAATGGTTACTTTTACTTGTGATATTTTACAGACAATACCTGTAATATAGCAGTCCTAGTTTAGCTATTTTCACAAGTGTAAGGCCGTGTTTACACAGAATCAGGCGCTGTGGCGAAAACGCAGATTTTCTCATTCATGTAAACCTTAAGTCAACTTTTGGAAAAACGCAACCCAACGTCATGCTGCGGCAGCCAATCACGGCAGCGATCAGACCGGCAGATGCCCAGGTGAAGAAGAACTTTGTTTACCTGTAGCATTAGCTGTTTACCTTAATATTCCACTGGTTACAGAGCAACTGTGAAGACAGAAGAGAGACTGATCGATCAGCTCTGTGACTACTGTACATCAGCTGTTCAACCTGCCGCCAGGAGCACAAAGTTGTTGACTGCCGTGCAGTGGCTTAGCTTGCATCAAGCAGAGATTGCTGGTGTACCAACCCCACGTGAATCGCAGAAACACCTGATTCAATGGGAAACCGGCGTAACTCCCCCCTCAAATTCAGCTAGGACCCTGTCTCCCAGCATCTTAAAAAATTCAACAGAGAAGTGAGGGAACAACTGTGGGGCGTGTGGCATTGTGGTTGCATAGTGTGTGGGTCAGGGGACTGACTGACACTGATTAGAGTCTATTTATATACATTTCATGACGTACAGATTTTAATACAGTAGATGATGTGTTGAGACATGTTCAACCCATGAAATGCAGATCTTTATACATTTGGTAAGAGATGTCACTATTAACACCAGCACTGATGTGGTTCATCACAGTACTGTCATATTATTTAGTTTACAGCTCAAAAAACAGAACCTCTTTCAGTAAAACATCTAAATACTTCCTTCACTGATTATTAATAAAAAGCCTTGAGTCCTTCCAACCTCAGCTCCGAAACTACTTATTTATTTTTCCTTTCAATAAAATCAGTTGATCTTGCATAGTCAACATGTGGCATCCTTTTGGAGGCAGCAGTGAAGTTCGGATCAGGTCTTATGCCAGACCCACAGAGTGGAGGTCTCCAGAGAAAGAGGCGTTTTAGTCAAAAGCTAGGTTTAATTAATGTCTGTGAAAGCAGCCCTGCATTTCAAATGATGTACTTCCAACGGAGGGGGGAGGTTTCACCTGTCTACCTCGGAGACACATCAAGAGCCAAATGAAAGTGTACCACATCAAAAGCGCTACAGCACAAGTGTGCGTTTCCTTTTGATGGGACACAGTGCCTCAAAGAGAATGACTCTCCAGAACATAAGGAATTCCTTTCCCGCATCGACTCCTCTCGTGTTTATGTCTTCCTCATGTTTGATACATGACAGAGGTTGTAGAATATTTATCCTCTCCTTCTAACATCCTTCATCGACCCAAACTGTCAATGGAACAAGGCGGGAAGGCAGTGAGCTCGGCTCGCTCCACCTTACCAGCAATACCACCAAACCTCCTGAAGTCTCAGGAAGAAAAAAAAGATTGTTCATTGCTGAAAACAACTTTCATTTCCCCCCCTCATGCTTACGAAGTAATGTTGCTGGTTTTCATTTCCATATGAAGATTTCATGTCATTTCATTTTAGATGTTTGCCTCTTTGGGGTTTTGCGTGGGTGTATTTTAGTATTTTGTCTTTGCTTGTACCATAAGAGGTTTTTATCATCCACTACACATTTTCATTGTTTACATATTAACAATGATTCAAACGACTATCTTTTTTGCTAAAAGTGTCACTCAGTAACAAACCAATCCCAGAATTGAATTTATTGTTGCTTTGGATTAAAAGGGCTTGATGGCGTGATGTTCTGCTAGTGTATACGTTAACATTTAATGCATTTTATAGCCTAAAGGTGTTCTTTAATAAACAGCAGTATGATATATCATTTACAAACATAATATAGCAACGTACCTTTTCCTTTTACCCGAGTACACTTTATACTGTTTTTCCTTGAGTGAAATGTCTTTAAAGTAACATTACTTTTACTCTTTCCATCCCATTTTAGGTACTAGCTAGTAAATTCAACGTGTTTACAAAAAGCTATTAATGCGATAGTTTCAAACCCAAAATCCATTCTCCCTTTGCCTTCCTCTGCTGGATGCGTAAATAAGCAATAGTTTATGTATATGTAATAGCATGTATGTATGCTTATTTCTCATATGTCTCAATAGTTATGTAGGATATACACTGTATGTCACAGCTGCCCCCAAGTGGTAAAAAAAAAAAAAAAACTAATTCATGCAGTTTTAAGTTTTTCATTTTTGGGGATTTAATTCTGATGAGTTTATACATGTAATCTACACAGAGTAAATGTGATAATATATTTAGGAGTACAGTAAATGCATCCACATGTTAAAGCACTTACTTTTTGATGATTGGGTAAACATTTACTGTACAAAGTGATTACATCTGATGTGATTAAAAGATCAAAAATATATTACCCCTCTATAAAGATGCTAATTATTTATAATTTCCATTGCTTTTAAATCTTGCTAAATTAGACAAGATGGCTATTTCTAGAAAGTGGCATAAACTGAACCAAAAGAGATTTCTAAGATTATAATATTAATTATATCAAGAAGATGAAAAACTGAAAACAAGCTCATTTTTCATCTTTAAACAGCAGCTCCCCTGTTATCTTGTCAGTGGATGTTCCATTACCATTAACTTTCACGCAGGAAAATGTGAAGGAGCAAACAATGAACATGACAAAATGTGAAAGTCCCCAGCCTCTCTCAAGGTCTCATTTCCCTGGCAGCTGCTGGGAGCAGGAAAGATAGATCCTTTATCAACAGCCTTTGGGAAGAGGGTAGCGCAATTCTTTTTCCTGGCAATTTATCTACATTCAGTCAGCCTAAGTCATATGGAAGCTTTATCCCTCCAGAATTTATCTAAGAGACAAAAAAATAAATATAATAAAAGCTCCAACTGTTTAGTCGATTTAATCTCAAGTGTGGAGACTTTTAAAAGCAACCTGGAGTGAGTTATGCCCAGAATGAATTACCCCAACCCCTGATTGTGAGGAGAGCTGCTATGCGTTGGTCACCTGTCACATTGACATATTCATGTGCTCTGTCACAGCAACAAAGATCCACGTAGCCGAGTCACAGGCATGTACTCTCCAATTCTAATACCATCCATATTTGACTACATCCTTGCAAATGGTGAAAAGAGCTCCATCTTACACATTGCCAGACTTGAGGTGATGCATTTCTGTGTATAATTTGACATCTGAAGACTGATGGACTTCATTTCACGTGTTGTTCTTACACTGCAGTGTTTGGAGTGGGATACAAGGGCTTTTCACTAACACTACACACAATGTATAGTAAAAGCTGTTTTCTTTTTAAATCTCACTTGTGAGTTCTCTAACAATAATTGAAAGCACAATACTAAATCAGCAGAGATGTGTAACCCTTAAGATCTTTGAAAATAAAACTGTTTCAGGTAGCTCCTCCTGTCCATGTGTCAAAGTGTCCTTGAGCAAGACACTGAACCCCCAGTTGCTCCTGATTTGGAAGTCGCTTTGGATAAAAGCGTCTGCTAAATGCCTAAATGTAATGTAATGTA
>JAVQJL010043646.1:0-25364 GCA_036024295.1 Nannoperca obscura | reverse complement strand
TTGGAGCTCAACAAGCTGCTACACAGTTTCTTCTCAAATGCAGCCTACACCTCAACCGGTGCAGCACACACACACACACACACACACACACACACACACACACTGAATGTGCAGGCCATCATGCTGTGTTCAAGCACGGCTCGCTGTAGAGCTTCTCTCACACACACACACACAAACACGCATATAAACAACTTCCGCCCACATCGCAAGTCACTGAGGAACAGGACGCGAACAACCTCCACCAACCTGTAACTCTGTGCGTACGTGCAGGCATGTGAGCCGCACATAAGACCAATGGCCAAAGAAAATGTGCTTAAAAATGTTAAATTTAAATATTCAGCTGTCTTTGTGAATTTAATGGCAGTAAAAAAAAAAACGTGAGGTGAAACTCAGCCTCAACACGAGCAGAAACACAGATTTATTGTTGGTAAAAATGACACAATATGATATAAAAACTAGCCGAGACTGCTTTTATTTTAAAGAAAAAGGAAACAGAACTTCACACGTAGGTTGAATTTCAAGATTCTTATAATTTATTGCAGTTTGCACACAATTTAAAAATGTTAACAACAGCACACCAAAAAATTACAAAACTAAACACAATTAGAATTTACTCCCCTTGAGCGAAAAAAAAATAAATCAACCCAACTATGATTGTCAAAGCTAAAAATGACTAAATCTGAAAAAAGGAACATAAAAGAAAAGCAAAGAAATTTTTAATCTCAAGGGGGAGCAAATATAATCAAGATCTGCTTGTTTTTTTTCCCCCAGACAGTGATTGTCCTTTTTCAAAACAGACTCGGCCATTTCACACCCCCGACCCACACCCCTCCACCCCCCCACCCCGTCTGCCTTTTCATAAACTGTCTTTTGGCCATTTTATTTTTAAACCTTGCTTTAAAAAAAAAAAAAAAGAAGAAAATTCTCCCCCCTTTGTTTTCAAGTAAGCACAGCAAAAGGTGGAGAGATGGAGATGGAGCGTCGTCAGGGTGGTTACTTCACAGCGTCTTGAGCGGTTGACATCGCTCCCACAACTCCACCCCGCCCTTCAAAAGTAAAATAAATAATAATAAAAAAACAAGCCCGGACTACAGCAGTTTAAGGCGGTCAAGTACAACCAGAGGAACAGAATGCAACACACACACACGCAAAAAAACAGCAGTAATGATGAAAACAACAGCAGGATGGAGTGAGCCCATATGCAGAGACGCTGCCAGTGAAGAAATAACGTTTCAAGAAAGAAAAAAAAAAACTGAAAAAAAGAGATGATGCGGTGCAAACTGCCGCAATGTCACCCACACTGTTGCATTGGTGAAGCCTGTAGGTGCCACCAGATGACAGGGCGGCACATACAACCACCCCACCCACCACATGCACCATCGACAGGGGCGCTCACACATATATATATGCACGCACACACACACACACACACACACACACACACACACACACACACAAACATCTGTAATGTGGAGCGTTCATTTTTCAAAATGTCAAATCTTTCTGATTGTATAAAAGCTTGACCATTATTTTGAAATTATAACAGAAAGATTGTTTAAAAAGAAGAAAAAAGATTAAACTGATGTAGCCCCAACCCAAACACAACATTCACATTCAAAAAAAAAGTTTTCACATGGTCAAAATATAATAAGACATCAGTTTCTGATAAATTCAATAAATTCCATGAATTTACACGATTTTAACAACTATTTCCCGATGCTCTACAGTATCAAATACTTCCATAGTGTCAGAAATTGTTTTTTTTTTTTTTTAATAAAGGCATCTTTTCAGCAAAATCGGATATTATGTCTTTTAGCTTAAAAAGGTGCATTCAGTCAAGCCAATTCTCTCTCGTCTATCTCGGAGTAAGGATTTTAAGTTTTAAGTTGAAAACGCGCGCACATAATGAAATCTCACAACATCCACGCCACTGCGTCTCTGAGAAATGCACTGAGTCGACTGGGTTGTTGCACTGAATCAGCGCAGCCCCACTCAGCTCGGCTCAGCTCGGTTCAACACGGCGCAGCAGCGTGACAAAGATATCTGACCCTTCAACTTTCAGCAGGACAGTTTCAGCCTCTCTCCTCTTTTTTTTTTCCTTCTCTCTCTCTCTCTCGCCATTATTCTTCCCACTTTAGCCAAGTCACAGCCACATAACTGCACCCAACAGACCTGAAATAAGTACCCAATGAGCAGAAACAATTAAGAGATGGCTTGACCACGTCTGGAGACGGAGACATGGGAGATGGAAAACAAGCATACAGCAGTGGAGGAATTTAACGCCTGAGGAGGAGGAAGAGCAGGAGGAGGAAGAAGTGCTGGATGGACATAGAGCTTCAGTAGGTTAAATTGCCCGGTAATAACCAAGCCACACGCTCAAACACACACACACACACACACACGCAGCAGAGAGATCAGTGCATATAGACACAGGCTTAAAATGCTTCATCATATCGCTTCAACATCCGACGTAAATCACATTCGGTAACATTCTTCTAGGAGCGACAGACCTACGACGAGTAGAAAATAAATCCAACTTTTCACTGTCAAACCATGTTCAAACACCCCCGCCCCCCTTCCCCTGATGCAAAAACCACAACTTAAAGGTTTAAGACAAAATCAAATTTTCATGCATTTTTTCCCCCGTAGTCGTGAGAATAATATTCAGCTTTTCAACAGACCGCACCCTGGAGTAGTATTCACAAAGAAAAGAAAAGGAAAGCCCATTGTCAAATATTTGATCAATAACAATGTGTACAGTAATACAGCAAATTCACATTTTTTATTTTAAAATATACAGGTTTGGACGTCATGCAACAACAGCAGGTCCCATTACAAAAAAAAGTAACAAAATAATAATAATAATAATAATAATAATAATAATCATTAATTTAAATTTAAAAATTGTAACGGATTAAAGTTCTAAAACTATAGCAGAACAATATACAACAACCTTAAATTAAATACCTTTTCAACAAGAGATGTTTTAAAGACTGCCAGCTACATTTAAGAAAAGAAATCTATTAATAACAATAATAATAATTATAATAATTTGTAAAGGTCTTTTTCATTTTTAGAAAATACTTCAAATTGATTGGAAGTGAAAAAAGGAGGCTGTGCATTGCATGAGTGCCATCAGTTTGTCTGTCTGTCCGTCCGTCAGTCAGCTTTACCCTGAACACACAACACCAAAGAGCTTAACAAGAGAAGGAGAGAGCGCCTCGCGAACGACACCTCCGTGCCAGTAGTAAATAAAATGAATACACACAAAACACACTCATACACACACTTACGCACGTCAGGTGAAATTTTTGCCAGAGTAGTGCAGTATCGCGCACACACGCGCGCGCACACACACACACAGACACGCTTCTTCAAACAGTGCGTGCGTGCGTGCGTGTGTGTGGTGGTATTGACTTGTGGTGATCACAGTACCCGTTTAGTGTATTGTAATGCTTTTTCACTTCAGTGTGTTCGACCTGAACTCCTGCATGTGGTGTTTGCTGTCTGTGGAGCTGGGACCGACGCGCTGGCCAGCGTTGGGAGTGTTGTGTCTTGAGATGAAACACAAACGGAGCGGAAAAAACTCTTCGGGAAATAAAAGGCGAGACATTCTCGGTGGGACCCGTGTCCTCAGACGCAATGACAACCACCAAGCAGAACTTATGCCAAATAAAAACAGAGTTCAGAATAAAATAAAAACAAAATTACCCCAAACAGCAACAACAAAAAAAACTCAGTAGTAACATTTTCATGTGCTATTAAAGTGCAATTGAATGAGATTTTGCGACACACAAGAACATGACTCACTTGAACCCCGAATATCAAACTTTGCCATCTCCCTTTCACCTCCCCATGCCTCTCTGCCCCTCTTTCACTCTCCGCTTTCCTTCCCTTTATCAAACCCAGCAGTCTGTGTCTACTTCCACAGTTCCTGGGAACTGTCCTCAATCGCCCAGTCCCTGACATTGGGCAGTGCCAGCGGTTCGCTCTTCACTGACAGCGAGTTGACCAGTTCGCAATGGAACTTGCGAATGTGTCGGTAGAGGTCCCCGGACTGCGTGAAGCGCCGTTCGCACCACTTGCAGGCGTGCGGCTTCTCGCGCGTGTGCACCACTGCGTGGCGGCTGAGGTTGTGTGAGTATTGGAAGCTCTTGCCGCAGGTGGTGCAGGTGTAGGGTTTCTCGCCGGAGTGTGTCCGCTCGTGGCGCTTCAGTGTGTACATGCAGGAGAAGGTCTTGCTGCAGATGCTGCAGGTGGGCACGTTGACGTCTCCGGCGGGCTTGGAGCGGATGCCCTCCTGCTCCCTGAAGTGGGAGCTGAGGTGGAGCTGGAGGATGTGCGGGGAGGGGAACACCTTGTTGCACAGCGGGCACATGAAGATCTGGGTGTGTTGAGCCGACAGCATGTTGGAGACGTAGGGCAGCAGGGAACTATCCATGCTGGCCGCCTCGGCCTGGGCGCGCTCGTTTTCACCCCCTAGTATGTCCTCGTCGTCTGCCGTGGCCGAAGGCTTCTCGTCCCGCTCCAGCTCCGAGGCCAGAGACGCCTCTCGCAGGGCGGACAGGTGAGCTTCCAGGCCGAGCCTCCGCTGGGCCGACAGAGGCCCTCCGACGCCGTGGTGGGTCAGGCCCCCGTTGGCGCTGGGACCCGTCGCCTTGGTGATGCCGCTGTGCTCCATGTCGTAGTCCCCACCTCCCAGTTCCTCTTCCTCGTCCGAAGCCACACCCCTCTCCACCTTTACCCTCACAGCCAATGGGCTTTGGAGGCTGTCTGGTGTAGCTGCCCCGCTGAAATAGGACTGGTGGTGGTTACTGTGGTTGCTACCGGCAATCGGCTTGACTGACAGGTCCAGGACGCAGTCGGCCGCATCGTTTGACACCCTCCTGCCTCTGCGGCCTCCACGAGAGCTCACGGAGCGGTGGGACCTCTGTGAGAGGGATCCGGTGGAGCTGGTGGGGCTGCCGGCCGGGGAGAGCAGTTTCCCTCCCTCCCCTCGCCCTTCCCCACCCTGCCTCTCCACCTCACCACGCCCTGGGCTGGTTGTAGCGATGGCTGGTGTCCCTGGTCTGTCTGCAGACGGCAGCCTCAGCCAGAGCGGCCCTCCCTCAGCCTTCCCCTCTTCCTCTTCATCACTGTGCAGCAGGTCCGCTGTAGCAGGCCGGTCTGTAGAACCATCTGATAGACTGTCAGCCTTATCAGAGCAGCTGGACCCTCCATCTTCCTCCCTGCGCGTGCTGTCTGCCTCCGCCGTGGCCTTCTGCTTCAAACGTTTCTTACACACTTTGACAATGTCATACATGTGCAAGTAGCTGGCCGCTGCCAGCACATCCTCTACGGGAAGGTCCTGGAACTGCAGCTTGCCCTCATACATGAACTCCAGGAGCAGGGAAAAGGCCGGGGCTGTGACAATGTCACTGTTGAGGTGCACCACGTCTCTCTTGTCCAGCTGGTCCTTGTAGAAGAGGTGAAAGTACATGCTGCAGGAGGCCAACACAGCGCGGTGGGCACGGAACTGGGCATCGCCCACCAGCACCGTGGAGTCACACAGGAAGCCCTGATGCCGCTGCTCACTCAGACACTGGAGTAAATGTCTGCTGTGGTCTGGGAACTCCATCCTGCCGTCCTCATAACCTGCAGCCACACAGAGACACAGAGGTTGAGTCAAAGTTAGATAGATCTGATAAAAGGTCTCAGAATCTGTGGTGTCAGACACTAAACTAAAGCGTTCAATAAAATATAAAAAAAGACGAAAAAGCAAAACCTACGAAAGACAATTTAAATTCAAAGACGACAGAAACAAAGAGACTCTAAGAGGCAAGACAACAAACTTCATTTTCATTTTTTAAATGAATGAAATGTGTCCGAGGTAAAATTCAAGTCTAGAGATCATGACATTGTTTTTATCATCACGCAAGCTTTTGTGGTAACAATGCAATTTCTGCAAACAAAATTGTCTTAAATGAGGCCAATTAAAACTGAAACAGAGAAACGCAAGAGAGAAGAGGCAAATGGCAGAAAACACATATGGTTTCAAACGCTGAAAACAAACGACGAGCGAGCGAAAAGAAAGACACCAGGAGAGGGTAGGTCAGGAAAAACAGGGAAGGAGGAGTAAAGGAGAGGAACATTCGAAAGACATTAAGAGTAAATTAAATTAAGGAAAGAAAAACACAACAAAACATGCAGCAAAGGTGCAATATATATTTAAAATCTGCTTGTATTTTTTGTATGTTAGTCATACTTTGCTCACAATCACAATATCAACAGAAATGTTTCAGCTGTAAAGTCATGCACACGCTCCTGCACACAACGATGCCAAACGTTCATTTTGTTTCAATAATTATTTAAAATGAATAAAGTAGAAAAGAATAAAAAACGACAATTACAATTTAAAAAGAATAACAGTAATAAGAGATTTAAAGGATAATCGCTGATTCTGTTTTTTTACCCAGAGAAAGACTTAATCTGAGGTAAACCAGCAGCGACAGATTCTTCCACCTTGTCTCTGCGCTCGCTCGCTCTGTATCTCTCTAACTCCTCTGCCTGCACTCCTGGATTGTCGCTGCTCCTACGCTGGTTATTTTTATTAACCCACTTTGGCCTGGCCTGGCACAGCCCTTTTAGGTAACCGGCTTTCAGTTGCACACACTGTCCTCGTGTACAACAACACACACACACACACAGACACACTTAGTACCAGCCTACCTACCAACCACCTCCACAGGCTAAGTCGAGCAGGAAAACTGGCCAATTGAAATAGCACTGTAGAAAAAAACAAAACAGCTTTAACCTGCGAGCGCCGACTTTAGGTGTAAGATTAGAAGACGAGGGGAGAAAACAGCACTGAAAGATTTGCAGCAATGTTCTTCAGGTGTCCTTAAAGACAAAAAAGGGTGTTGAATTTATCGACTCTGTAAAATAAATTAACAACTAATTGGGCAAAAAGAAGGCGATCACGGGAGTGAAATCTGTAAAATCATTAAGTCCCACCTGTTAACCAAGTCGATTTGTCCTGCCTGAGAAAATACATCAGTCCCGCTCTGCTCTGCGTTAACCAAAGCAGTTAAATCAACTCATTTGAATGAAGCTAAGAGTGTCGATGTGAGTGTGTGTGTGTTTGTGTGGGTGTGTGTGTGTCTGCGTGTTGTGTATATGTGTGTGTGAGCTCGCCCTCCGGCCCGTTCAGACTGCTTTTAATGAGGGGGCTTACGGGGACAAGGGTGTACCACCTCCCACCTCCCCATCCCCACCCCCACTCCCAACCCCCTGTCCAGCCAAACCCCTCTGCCACCTCCTCCTTCCACACACACACACACACACACACACACACACACACCATCCGTCACTCACACACTCCTTCCCATCTAAATCTTAAAAGAAAAAAAAAACCCTGCACATCCGCCCCATAGTAGTAACTGCCCTCTTCCTCAAAACCCCCCCACCGCCCTCCGCCCACCACCCAGAAGAGAAGATTTACAGTACAATCACTGTAAGTGCCCTGCTCGTCACAGCATCAATCCTAATCCTTAAAGATGGCTAAAAATAAAGACGGCGGTGGCGGCGGTGGGGAGGGAGCCGTCGGCGGAGGCTCAGGAGGGCAGCAGCCCCGTCACCCGGCCCACCCGGCCCGGCCAGCCAGCTCAAGCAGGGGTCTGAGAGAGAGACACAGAGGGGCAGGGAGGAAGAGGGTGAGAGAGAGGCTGGGACGGCCAGGGAGGGAGGCTTACCCACATCTGATCCAGCTGACGGGGGCCATATGGCAGCTGCTAGCCAGATAAAGAGATTAAGACTAGGAGGGAGTGCGATTACAGCTGTCTAGCCAATTCAGGCAGCTCAAATCTGCAACTTCTAAATTAGTCTCCTCTTCTCCAGCCGACAGGAGGGGAAAACCGCACATGCTTTCAAGTAATTTTACAGCGAGATAAATTTAACTGAAAGAAAAAAAAACAGATTAGATGATTAAGATTAAATAACTGCACATTTTATTTATTTTTTTGCTTAAAGTTGAATTTTTTTCAGTTATTTAATAAAAAAAAGAGTTAATTTCTATTCACTCAAATTGAATTAATAACATTTTTTTCTTATTAAAAAAAACATTACCTAACATAACGATTTCACTTGTATTATAATGAACGAAAACGCACTAAGCACGATTTTAAAAAGCTGTTGTCTCAGCTGTAACTTTGCTTTAAATTAATGAGTTTTGGAACAAAATGCCTGACAACACAAACGGGAAACAAACAAACATAAAACAATAGCTGAGTTTTAAAAGCAGGTCTCTAGACTACAAACTAAAAACCCAGAAGAGTGTTTCCCGGACTGCAATTACCCCTCAGACAGGCAGCACCAACACGAGTTTACTACTGAAGCACTCACCAGCAGTTTCACACAGCGCTCACACCGGGTTGACACACCGGAGATCCCCACAACAAAAACAATATAACTACTCCACTACCCCAGACTCTCCTACTCTATTTACTCTGCACACACACACACACACACACACACACACACACACACACACACACGCACACACAAAACAATACCTGCAGCAGTATGCATCAACTTGATTAACTCCACTGTAGCAGAATAGCTCGGCTCTCTGGCTGGGAATGGCTGTGTATCTCTCTCTCTCTCTCTCTTTCTCTTCCTCGCTTGCTCTTCTAAATCAATGAGTGGGTAGAAGAGGAGAGAAGAAGAAGAAGAAGAAGAAGAGGGAGGCAGGCAAAAAAAAAAAAAAAAACACGCTGTTCAAACTGCGAGGGACAGATGCAAAGTGGAGGAGATGTTGGAGGGGGAACGAGATACCACCTCCCTCCCTCCTCCTCCTCCTCCTCCTCCTCCTCCTAACTGGCGCTGATCGGCAGCCACAAACACACACACACAAACACACATACGCAGCGTGCGCGCACACACACACACACACAGCACTAACTCTCCCAGGCTGCCGCTGAGACTCACAATAAAGGACTGGGGAGGGGTGGAGGCGGTGGAGGGATGGAGGAGGAGGAGGTGGGGTGGATGGCAGCCTGTCAGCTGCTCTGACATCATCCTCAGATGGAGATGCTACCTCCAGCTGTGCTCTTTCTACAGCCATATGCTGCCTCCTCTACACTCCTGCCACCAGACTCCTCTTTCATTCTACCAACACCAACACCACGCAACTTTGTCTCTCCGTCTCTTTCTCACCCTTTTTCTCTTTCTCTGGGGGGGGAAAAAAACCTGGGGTCTATTAAATGCAGGCGGATGCTGATATGTTTTTTTTGAAAAACAGTTTACACACCGAATCATGCAACCACAGTCGCCCACTGCAACCAAAATTATCGAGCAAAGTTTACAGAATGTGTACAGAAGTTCGGAGTAAAAACTTTACTCTAACCTTTTTCTGGTGCTGTGAAATCCTTCTCTCTCTCTCTCTGTCTTGTCTTCTTCCAGTAACCATAAACAAAGGCCAACACAGCACATTTGCAACTGACAGACGCACGCAGCTGATATTGTTTTCCACTTCTTTACGGTTCAGCGCCGCTGCCTTGTCTTGTGTTTATTCATTCACTCACTCACTCACTCACTCACTCATTCATCCATCCATCCATCCAGCCCATCGCCTCGCCCTCCCCCTGCCCAGACCCTTCGGACAACTGACAGGAACAAAAATGACATGAAGAAACAATGGGAACTAGTCACAAGTCATCGTTTGGGGAGCGTAATTTAATAAACGCGAGTAAAAGACAAAACTACTTTCATTTCCATTATGTTTTTGTGTCTGAATCTTACAAAAACCCTTTAATAATAAAGTTTTAAAAGCCTAATATAGCATACGTGGTATTAAAATATTGTTCCTTACTAATGTTACATGATCTTAAACCACATATATGCACAAGAATATTAGTGTAAACTCATTAGACTATTATCACAGACGCACGTAAATGTCGAGTATAATAAAGTTATTTTTCTTGCGCTGTGATGAGCAACATGTGAGCGTACTCAGCATTTATAAGTTAATTAAAAACATTTCCGCATAATATAAGTCAACTTTTCCTTAAAGTTCACACATATAACAACTGAAAATAGCTCAACAAAATGTATAATCTGGTCGACTCCAACTTCTACAATCTTTAATGCGCTAAGGTTAAAGAAATTCAGCCCTGCTTTCAAACTCGGAAACATTTATTTATCCGACTTTAATTAACTTAATGCCCGAAGTTTCAGTAAGCATCTTTAATTACTGTGTTAGAAAGTCGCGTGAGGCTGCTCGCTGTTTCTGACGCACTATTTTATTTTCAATTTCACTTTGACACGTTTCGGTACCGTGACAGCGCTGCATTTAACGCTCGGACTCGCAGAAGTCCACAATGTGATCAATAACTTTCTTAAAAATTAGACAAATATACCCCAAAATATGCCATTAGCGACAACGACTGTTTTGTAAGCTTCGTCCGGCGAGGAAATTAGCATAAAAGTCCAAGTAACGTTAGTAGGCAGCGAGACGTGCCGCCGAACAAACTAACAACACAAGAAGGCAGTAATTAATTTCTTAGCAGAAGACACAACACACACACACACACACACACACACACACAGAGAGAGAGAGAGAGAGAGAGAGAGAGAGACAAACACACACACACACACACACTGACCCACGCAGCTAGCTATAGCCCGATCATGGCTAACAAAAGTAAGGCGAAGAAGCTACAATATTAAGCTATTTACAGTTGTTGGGAAGGCCCCGGTGCTATGACAACAGCTGCTAAAACACCGCGGAGGGAGAGCTAACATAGCAACTATTAGTGCGGGGAGACAACACAGTCATGCTAAGGAAGGTTTAGCTACTTTTTCCCCTCCGTAACCCACCCTCTCTCAATCTCCTGAGCCTCCTTTAATCGGACTCCGGTATTAGAGGCAGCACTTACAGACAACACGGTCCGACGTCTTCCCCGCTTCCTCCGTCAAATCCCTCTTTTTTTCCTCCAGGAGACCAAAACTAGATTGACTTTGGACTAATTTCCATAACACGGCTGCCGAGGAGAGCAGGCGGAGGGACGGGGAGTCTAGCACTCTGCGGCGGCCAGATGTTTCCGAGCTGTTGCTGCTCAACTCGGGCTGGGGGAAAGGAGGCGAGTTGACTGGCAAGGCACGGAAGCCAATGGTGCCGGCGAGCAGGAAAGTGAAGGCAAATTGGAAGCGGCCCTCCAACAGAAGAGAGGGAGGGATATGTCTTCTTCTCTCCTCGGCGTAGGTTGACACCAGGCAACAACAACAACAGCAGCAGCGCGCACACACACACACAGACACACAGAGCGAGAAGGCAGGAAAGAAGAAGCTGGGCCAAACCAACTGGTTCTGCGAGTCGGTGAGGCGGACTGGCGCAGCGGAGAGCGAGAGAGTGGAGAGAGGCGCGGTGCCGCCTGGGTACTGTAGTCAAGCCGGAGCAGGGGGGTGCGGGGGAGGTGGGGGGGCGGAGCTGGAGAGAGCAGGTGCACCACCTTGACAGGAGCGGTGCTGGTTAATACTTAACATTTCTTTGTTGAAAATAATAACTGATTTTGATTGGACTATTTCTACGGTCCTAAATCAGTGGCTTGAAGCAGGTGCACTACTTCCAGTAACATAAAAGAAAAGGCTGGCCATATTCAGTTTTTTTTTCTTTTGGTCACAATGTGAAATATCCTACCTGTGTAGTGGAATTTGGAGAAGGACCCATGGGGAAGGGGCAAGGAAGGGGTTAAGGAACTAGCAAAGGTGCAGGTGTATGCGTTTCTTTTACCGCCTCAGTCATAATGGTAAGGCTGTTTGTTATGTTATTGTCAGTGGGCACTTGTTGATGCACACCTGCAAACCTTGTGGAAAATATAATTTAATGAATAAATGAAACAATGTGTTAATATTAATCTCTCAATATTTCCCTACCGTGTCTGTGGCACTCAACACAGAGCCCATTGGTCCCTACCTAATCTTAAAAAACAAAGAGATTCGATTTTTTCCACTTTTTCACATATTTTACTATACGTCATGATAGTTTATGTCCAACACTTTCAGCATTGATTACAGTTATCGCGCATGGTTGCTTTCGATTTATGATGTGCTGTCAGTCTGAGCTCTGTGGGTGGGAAGGACAAACCCTCAGTGACAAAGGCTGTGGATGAAACAGGTTTGTGTTGTGAAAATATGAAAACCCCACATTAAAGGCGATTTGCCAGTATAAACAAATTTTAGTGTCCCCAAAATGAGTCACTGGAACAAGAAAAGAAGGAAAAGAGTCACAAGAAAAGTAGTTTAAAAATCTTCTTGTAATGTAGACCGAGCAGTGGCAATGTACACAAGGAAGGGCATTTAGGCCTCTGATGAATATAACTTCATATAAGTCCAACATTGCTCAGAAACCTAAGACTTGCTGCGCCCTGCAGCGGCTTCGTGTGGCTACGCCTGTTTAACCTGTAGGTTGCCGTACTTTACTAAAACAGGTTGTTGCATGTACTCACACAGGGCTGGTCTGTTCCTCTGAGCTGAGTATTAAAACAAGCTGCCACCACGGTTTACCACCCCACCCCATGTGAGACTGTATCTTCCTCATGTGCCTGCCTAATATTTGATTCCTATTTTATGAAGAATGTCTTCTGCAGTGTGAAGTGCAGCGGATGGAGACATTGGGGCTGTAAGTTTCCGACGCGACATCCGTGAGCAGCAAATGTAGGACACAGAGCAACATCATCAGCAGCACCCTCTTATTTAAAAATAAAGGGATGCTTTATTTGCAGAGGAAACATTTAAAAAGGCACAATTTCAAAGAAAGGGGTGTTCAAGTGCTCAAACCAAGGTCTTAAATTAAAGGGATTAAGTTGACTGTGTTATAATAAGCTTGAATTATAAAATACATTTGATAATGTGTAGAAGAAGGAGTCATAAATAGCCAAAATGAATCACTTTTTACACTTAAAAATGACTCTTGATCAGATGTTTCACTCTGCTGCTGTAAAATCAACTAACAAACTTTAAAAACGTCTCATACATGAGTCACTGGGACAAAAACCTCATTCTAATGTCTGTCATGGGAGCCTTTACATGAAAAAGTTTGGGCAACTCTGGTTGCCTGAGTGATTCTGCGGGCCTATTTGCATCCCCTAAACCTGTCCCAGTAAACTAATTGGCGTTACTAATAGATGGCTGGATGAACTGCAGGCCCTGTATGGTAATGAATTCACTCGATCCGGTGTCATAGCTGAAGGAATTGTTACCAGCGCATTACAATGAGCCCCTTGTTCATGCACAAAAATACAATTAGGCCCCACGGACGGGAACGGTTCAACATGAGGCCTGTACACAAAATTGGATTTAAAGGAAAGACTAACTAACTAATAGCTAATTTGAACAATAAATATAAAGTAGTCCAACCATTTTAGAGTAATTGCAGATTTCACTGAACATTGGGCTCCTTTTATTTTTATAATTTTCTCTAATTGTGCAGGACGACGTGAGACTCACCTCACTGTCAGATGGTCTCATTTGGAGCTCCTATGTGTAGGATACCGTAAAGTGGAAGATAAACTTCAGACAGCTTTGAATGCATTGGAATCTGTTATGTGTGTGTCTCTGTGTGTGAATGCCTCAAGAGATTCCTGTGCAATTTTCCAAACTTCTTTCACCGCTCCTGTGTTCCCCTCTCTGATCCACATATTGTTTTGCCACTGACAGATGCCAGAATACAGCCTAGTGTGTGTGTGTGTGTGTGTGCATATGTGCATGTGAGCCAAAAAAAAAAGAAGCAGAGCCAGCCTGATGTTTGAAATCATCTGTGCTACTATATGCCCTATATCCTCCCCATCCTCCATACGTAAAGCAGAGCTACATCCTGCGCAAAACACAATATCTTTGTTTGGGTTTACTTCTCTTTTTTTTAAACAGAGGAAATTAAATCCATAAATAGTCTGATATATTTAGATGGAATCAGTCAGACCTTCCTCAAGTCGTCAGACATTGTTACAGCGATGACAATTGTTCTATCAGTCGTTTCTTTCCGTTAAACAATACATATTTAGGAAAATTGCATAAAGCCCAACGTATTTACCTGCGTGTGTTGTTCTAGTATAAATACAGCAGTGTTTGGCTTATTTTCTACTTTCCACCTCTGGAGGTCGCTGTAGATCCCATGTTTTACACTCTAATTCACTCTGTGCTGTTCTGTTCTGTTCTGTTCAGATCAGTTCAATGAAGCTTTGTTGGCACGACAGTTTGATCACAAGATATATGTTGCCGAAGCATTTACATAGAGGAAAGTAAATAATACATACACTGAAAACATTAAAAAGTGATGTGCAGGGCATGGAATCAAACAACTAGTTACTCAGCGTTTCAGTAAAGTGTGAAATCTTCTGAATCTGAAAAAGAAAGAAGGAAAATGATGTGTATTAAAGTAGAGTCAAAGGTTTTTTACACTTACACACAACAGTGCTGCCTTTTGTGCCACAATGTATTTGTGGTGCCTATTTCACGCAAAAGTGCATGATACTAATATTCTGCTTTTTATTTCAGTCCCCCTGAAGTTGCAAGATCGCCTTGAGTGCAGGATGTTTTTTTTGTCTAAAGCAAAGAAAAGGCATTTTATGAATCTGCCAGAAGAAACGATTCAGAGAAAACCTCTGGCCATCCCTGAGACATTACGACTGTATGCTTCACAGCTATCGCCTTTCTTTTGCCAGCATTAATTATATTTTGCTTATCACTGGGTTTTTAAGGTGTTCATCACAGACAGCTGTTTGAAAGCAACTCTGAAAAGGGATTCTGATGATGATTTGTATTTTTTTTACCCCTAAAATGCAGCATAAATGATGTCCCAGAATGCTTTATGGGGGATTTCTTTATTGAAAATACATTAAATGAAACAAAAGTCTCTTTTATAAATAGTATGCTTAATGTAAAACCCTTTTATTTCATTATGTCTAAAAAAAACATTGTCTCCGGTTGGGGTTGGCCAAATCACTTGTACTGTCCTTGTGGTTTGAGGGACACGGAGACCTCTTGGTACACATCCTGTCCATCCATCCAACAGCCTCTCAATCCTGCAGCCCCCAGCGGTCCTCCACAGTGTGTCCCACAGCTTTCCTCATCATGCTCGTAATTGAGGCAAGCAAGAGGGGAGACATTCTGCGAGACACTGGCTGGCTGACAGAGGAAGAGGAAAGGAGGGGGGGGGGGGGACAGATGTTTGAATCTCAGCCCCGGGGCCAATGAGATCAATCCATCCTCCAAGGCAGAGACAGAAACAGAGAGACAGAGAGTGAGATGGAGGCCGTGTCTATTAGTACACTTGGCTGCCCCCTTTCCTCTCTGCATCCCTGACATCCTGACCCTCCGCTTTTTTCTTGCCGAGGTGAGCAGCATATCCAAACTCATTATAGATCCAAACACCCTCAATACCCGTGGACCAAGCAGCCCCATGTGAGCAAGGGAAGGAACAGTAAAGCATGGAAGAAACTTGTTCTGTTAAAGGCGAAATAACAAGAATCATATGTACGTGTTTTTAGTTATGAGTACAGTAACAATGTGGAGATGTTTAGGTCGTAATAAGATCCTGCAACAAGCAAGCAGACTAGAAGTCCTGATCCTTTTGGATTACTTAAAGGAAAAGCAGAGAAACATACACGTGGAAGGCCTGTATTTGTGACTCTTTTTAAAAGTATGTTTATGCCTCCCCAAGATTTGTTGTATCACATGTTACAACACTGGATTTTCTGAGTCAAATGTTGAAATAACGACATTAAACTGGAGCTTGAGAAATCGTTCTCTGAGGGGTTTTCTCTGGTGTAGATTTGCTTGCATCAAGAGAGCAAAAGGTTGGCTTAAAAATACAAAGGAATATACTCTATACTACACTTCAACTCAACGCCAAACCCAACGTTGAGTTTGGCGTTGCTATCAGACACTCCACAACCACCACAACACAGAACCAACACAAACACAAACATTTTGTCTCTGCGTCCGAACCTCCAAGAAACATTCAAGCAATTGTTTTTTCAGCTGACGGTGGGAGGAAGTCCGTCCACATACTTTAATGATCTGATCATCTGGTCCAGTGTGGCTGCTGTTGTAGGAGTCTGGAATGCAGCCATTTTGACTGAGTGTAAAATATTCATGAACTACCAATGGTAGCCCATCTGACTGGCTGGGGAACAGCTGCTGGGTCTCTGTGCCTCTAGAGGTGCAGCATCTGTCCATTTGAGGAAAGTGAATATGTGTTTGTGTAGCTGCATGCTCGACTCTACGTGTGTGTGTATGTGTGTGTGTGTGCGCCTACCTTCCAAGATGTGTGTATGAGAGCACACTTTCTGATGTATGTTTGTGTGTTCGTGTCTCAGGGGAACCAGACATCAGGAGAAACAACTGTGTATTTAACTTGCTTTTCTCCAGACGGTGGAGGATCATTTTAAAAATCATCAAAAGTCTCAATTTTAACAGAATCTGTGCTTGTCAATCAAATATCACCCTCACACACACATTAGGAGAGTGCAGTGGGCTCTGCTGTGTGTGTGTGATGTGTTAAAGTGAAAGCGTCTTGTACATCTGACGTCTCTGTTATTCTATATGTATCTGTTTGTGTCTCAGCATCAGCACATCACAGCTTAGCAGTGGGTGTGTGTGTGTGTGTGTGTGTGGGCTGTTCGCACCCGTGCGTGTGAAGCTCACAGAGAGCTGTGCAGCTTTGGCTGTGGTTCTGTGATGGACATCTGGAAGCTAAATTGGTTAATGGCGCCTCCAAGCCAACAGCCAGCCGGCCGTCCCCTTGCTGAGTTGAGAGAGGAAGTGTATGTGTGTGTGTGTGTGTGTGTGTGTGTGTGTGTGTGTGTGTGTGTGTATTTGTGTCTGTGTGTGTGGTGGGGGGTTGGCTGGAGTGGTGGGGGGACTCTACATCTGGCCAGCTGTCTTGCCACATACAAACACCCCTGCTGGACATTTAGGGTCCTTTCCCTTCCAAATTCATTTTTTTATGTATTATCTTCAGAGTATACTCGAAACAAAATCGAATTTGTTGTGTGCACACAAGCAAACAGGCATTCGAGACCATAAAGAAGCAGCACATTTGGCTTTGTTCGCCACTCCACATCCCATAGTTGCATGCGACTAAGTTATACCAGTGCTTGACATCGTGTAAAACCGGAAATGAAAAGAAGCCGGGTTGTACTAACCAGAGAACAGACAGCAGTATATATATAACAAGAGACGATCTAAGCAGAACATAAAAGATGGGGGAACTCATAATAACAGCAGCATGAGAGAGAAGCCAATCAGGAAGGTCAAGAAGGAGATCAAGAGGGTAAGACCAAAGCAATCACAAATTTAGAAAGTAAGTAAGAATATAACAAAAGAACCCATATCTGCTATCGTTTATTACAGCAATGATTTGATTGTGATGTAACAGGTTTAGTAAAGCATAATCACAGTGTCCTGGGGGGTAATGTACTTCGGCATGGGTACTATAACAATCATTTTGTAGTAAACACAGTAATCATGATATACAGCCAATGAAAATAACATAACACTGCTCTGCAGCTATCTGAATACCACAAAAACTGCCATAGCAACCAGTGAAACATGTCCAGCAGTTCTTTATGGGAACTGAAACTACCTACAGCCTGAAATGCTACACAGCTCTTGCATATGAGGTTCCTTGATGATTACAGAGGCAAGCTCCTGCTTTTTTGTGACAAAGTTTTGTCACGGCGTCTACTGATCATAAAGTAAGCAAAAAAGAAATACAATTTTCAAATTTATTTGTATTTTTTAAAATACACACAACATGCTTTATAATGAGTTTTTAGTTCATTATTTGCTGATAACAGAAACAAGATCTCCAAAAACCCAGATATGGGTATGGTTAGGCTTTTTGCAGCTGCTAGATCTGTCCATGCAGAACACACAATGAGAGAGTGAGAGGGAGAGTGGGAAACACTAACACTGACAGAGCTTTAAATAAATACAGCCACAGCAGATGCATAACAGCCGAGTCCAGGCCAAGACTGCACAAACAGCAGTGTGATCTCCTCAAATCTTTATTGTAAGATCTCAGAGATCATGTCGAAATGAAAAGCGCCACTGTAGCCTCTGTTCTGTCTGTCTGTCTGCCTGCCTGCCTGTCTGTCTCTCTCTCTTCAGTCCAGATGTCAGAAGAACTATCCAACAGCTGCGGCAGGAAATGAGCCCCCAGGCAGTGAAAAGGCTAATACACTTCCACACAGAGGAGGGAGACCAAAACAAAACGTCCTGACACACACACACACACACACACACACACACACACACACAAAGATGAACTCATATGAAAGCTAGTGGATGACATAAACTGTGCAGGGGATGATGAAATAAGTTGCCTCTTTCTTGAGACCACATCGCATCGTGTGTGTTTGTTTGTAAATGAGCATCTCTGTGAACATGTTGCTGTACAAGTATATAATGCATACTCACTATAAACATACCCATGCAAATCAGTACCTTTGAATGTCTGTGACAGAATTCATGTGTCTTTTTCCTACTGGATTCATCCATTTTGCGTAAAGTGTCTGTGTGTGTATGGGCAATAGTGTGCCAGCCTGCCAGCCTGCCTGCCACATCGCCAGCCCCCGAGCCAGCGGGAACATTTGCCTTGTGGCTCCAATTCCCAGGAATGCCTAACCTGCGCCAGCTGTTGAGAACATGTTACCTGTGCCAACAATGCGCCGGCTCTGCCCACCACATCAGCTGCCACTCTGTCTCCATCTGGGTGTGAGATTGGATTTGTGTGTGCATTTGTTTCACTGTAGCTTACTGTATCTTTAACTCTTCGCACATCTGTATTTGTGCTTGCACTGTGTGCATGAATGCGCAGCCTCTCTCGTGTGTGTAGTGTGCACGTGTGGATGTTCCTAATGTTGTGTGCACAATATGCGTGTGTGTGTGTGTGTGTGTGTGCCAGCTCTGGTGTGTATGTGTGTCTCCATCTGTGTGTGCTGGGCCTCCCTTGCCTGCATCTGGAGCAGCATTGAAGAGGCTTTCCAACAAGGCCAATGGCGGCCAGCGTGCCAAACAGCCCAGATGTTAGTTCTGTAAGCCTCAGGCTAAATGGAGGGAGCCATACTCTCATTATTCAGGAGGAGAAAATTGCAACCGCTTTTTTTCATCAGAAGAAGGAAGGAGAGACAAGAAAGAATAAACGAGAGGCACGTAAGAGAAGAGGTGTGGAAAGAGAGACAGGGGAGAGAGAGAGAGATGCCATTTGATGTGATTGTTACTATAAGCCTCTTAATAATAAGTGAATCAGACTGAATGCCACTTTGATGATTTACCTGTGTCAAGTAAGTTTAAAGCCTCCGCAAGCTGACTTTGTTATTACAGAACAGGTATAAACTAATTTGGAAATTGTGGGGGATAATGTTAAAGGTATAGTTTAATTTTTTTTTTTTTTAGCGACCATTCCTTCTGGTAATAATAACATTGTAATCATCAAGTTGAGTTCTGGGAACACAGCAACATCACTGAAAAGAAACACAAACCCTCAGACAATCATAGAACAATGTCTCAGAGGAAAACAGTAGATCTAATCAACTTGATAGACCGTACTTACCGTAGGCATATGTGAACAGTTTTCCTGTGCAATAAAGAATTATAAAGGACATTTCAGGGGCGCTCACTTTTGGTTTTATCTCTGACTAAAGTGGCTTAAGTAATCAGGTTAAACAGTTATTTACAACCTGTTCAAATGATCTGAACACATGTGTATCTTGCCCCAACAGTAGTGACGTTGTCATGTTCCCAAACCTGGCAGTTACTTTGGTGAGTACAAATAACAACTGATTTCCAAAACTACACAAATATTATCCAACTTCTAATAAAATCAATCTTTTTTTTTCAATTTGTAAATAATGGGCTAAAACACATCAAACCACAAGTATGGACCAGCATTAAGTGATTTCTTTGACCTGTTGGGGGCAACAATCTGTAAACACAACATTAACAAATCATCACCTTGTGAAGCTGATATGACAAACATGTTGGCAGTTGCCTGTTCACACATCCAGCAGACACGGAGCAACATTATCATTCAATTGTTTCTGGCCACCGGATGAATCTAAGTCCAATTATTCACTCTCCTTTCAGCTGTTTTGTCTGTCTGCCATTTGGTCGTGAGCAGGTAGCGTACAGTGGATTTTAAAGCTATTTGTGCTGAAAAGACATCTGCTGCAGCTGAAAGTGTCGCTGTATCAAAATTGTGAATCAAAACAATGTTGTGGACCAGAAATTTTAAACAATGAACTGAAAGACGCTAAAATGCTCAGTAGCGCTGGGGGGAGCTGCTTAGTGGGATGCTAATTCTCTGTGGGTTCATCACTACAAGCACAAACATCCCTTTACACATAGTCATTCCATTCATTTGTAATATAAGAATATTGATCAGTGACACTTTAAGGTTAGATCACTTTATATAGACACACTCACACTCACTGAAACACACGCAGTAAGATTGTTTATCACCAACACAGAGGTAAGTGTATGCCTTTGAAATTTCTAAAAGAGCAAAGTTTTCATGCGAACCAATACCAGAGTAACCAGACAGACATCAAAATGAAACAAAATGGCGTCACAGAATCTGTTGTGGTGACTTATGATTAGGTAACCGTGAGGTCACCCTCTGTCCTTTCTGTGACCTCCCCTGTTTTCCAAACAACTGAAAGCCAGCATCCCTCCAAAATATTCCTGTCATAAACAGGAGAGCAGTTTTGGAAATAAAAACACAACATGTTCCTTCTCCATCAAACAGTAGGACACAATTAGCTTGATCATCTGGACGGGTGTAACTGTGATGTTGGGGCAGATTTGGCTGTACGTGTGTGTGTGTGTGTGTGTGTGTGTGTGTGTGTGTGTGCATGTGTGTGTACTATGGAAACCACAGAGGTGGCATCTGCCAGGGCGCTTTAGCTCTGTTTGTGAGATCCATGTGTGTGAACATCCACAGGGCTTAGAGAACGTCCGCTGCCCCCCATATGGTGAGCTGTTACTGGGTGGAGGTCCCCTGTGTGGGACCTCAAGCCAGCCATCAGACTGACCGAGTAAACAACAACTGGACATGGGGTGATATTTTGTTGATGGGATATTATCTCTCAAACCTGTGATGATCAGAATAATCTACTTCTCACATGAATTACCTCGGTCATATGTCAGTATTTATGATTCAGTGAGATCATAAAATCTGTTTAATCTTTTGTGGAAAACACCTTTAGTAAACAAACTCCACTCTCACACACCCGATCAAAACAGATTTGACTTCTAAATCATTTCACAGGAGTTAAATGTTTATGAGTGATAGGTGTCAGATATTACTGATATGACTGAGCTGGTTTAAAATGAGACAATGATAAGAATATAAGGTATTTTCTTTTGTTTATTTAAAAAGAACATGTAACTCAATAGCTGTGATTTGGTTGTAACTTCTCCACGTTAGTCTGCACAACAGCTTTCTATCAAACACGGTATACGACACGTTTGGGAAATGCAAATTGCTGAGAGAAAAACATGACTGAGAGACATCTCCTCCCATGACACTTATCTTTCTCACATCTGTCTCTCTCCTCCTGCACACAGAAGTTACACAGCAGTTTGTTCTGAGAAGGAGACGATGACTCCTCCTGCGCCTCCCCAAGGAGTGAGTAGCCTGGGGAAAATCACATTTACACATAAAGTGTTAATGTGCCTCTGTGAGCAAGTGTGTGTGTGTGTGTGTGTGTGAAGACAAAAGAGCAGGGGAGACAGATAGAGAGAAATGTGTCTTACAAAGGAAGTAAAGGAGACGCAGACACAAAATAGGAAGTGGCAGGATTGGAAAGTGGGGGCCCTCGGGGGCCATCAGAGGCTTTGGAAGTGGGAGGATGTGTGGAGGGGGGTGGGGGTGGGGGTTACTGCTGCTGTATCCTCTGGCTGTAGTCAAACTGTGTGTGTTTATGCTGTTGATTTCGCCCAGTTGTTGGAAAGCCAAACACAGTCTGTGCACCCAGATGTTGACAGATGTGTTGTGTACAACCTGACTTCCTCTGAAACTCACACACACACACACACACACACACAGTGAAACACACACAAACATAGAGACAGTAACACATATCCTTACTGTACCCTCTCTAGAGACAATCTTCCTGGCTTGAGATATTCAACAAATACCACGATATTTTCTAAAACCAACCTCAGTTGGTGAGCTGCTGCCCTCTTGAGAGGCCGCTGTCCACTGTGCTGTTCCAGATGTTCTATAAATAACTAAGACACACAGAATTGGCCTCATCCAGATGTGTTTGCTTCATCAGCTGCAATCTCAGAGAAATATGGAGAGCGAGCGAGAAAGACAGACATGCACACAGCTGGAGCCATCAGTAATACTGTAACTAATGCAGCTCTCCCTAGTGGCCTGGAGTGGTTCTTGCACACATGCAGCTGTGCACATGCAGGGTGTGGGAGACTGGGATGGTTTGGAGTGGTGGGATATTTAGTTGTCATCTGTCACATGTCGAGCTGGTACTGATGTTATAGGCTTCAGCTGTTTTTCATGGTATCCTGTCCTGGATAGCTTTTATTATGCTATCACACTGATTTTATTATCATTATTATTGTTTTTATCTTATATTATTGTTGGGTATTTTATTCCATTTTATTTTTAAATTGTTTCTAATTGTCAGATAGTATTTGCCTCATTGCAGTTCTGAAATGTTTTAATCCTGATTCAACCATGTAAAGCATGTTGTAACTTTATTTTGAAAAGTAAATAAAGGTTATTACTATTTCTAATCAATTTTTAAGCATATGTCAAGGTCACACCTCAGCAATGGCAGCCCTCCTCTGGAACAAAAGCAGACCAAAGTTGTCCCCTCCCTCTCTCTCTGTCATCCTCCCACTGCTTCATTGACTCTACCACTGAGCAGAATCTACACTGATGGCACCCAGTGGAACTCCAGCATGCAGCTGGAGGGGAGCAGTGAGAGAGGAGTGTGTGTGTGTGTGTGTGTTTGAGACAGAGACAGAGAATTCATATGCATGTTCATGTCACACCGTCTAGAGCCTGCAGATGTTCGTCTCTGGCTGCTCCCCCTGCCTCATGTAGGCAACATCTGTCTTCAAACGCTAAGACCCACATATCTAATATTCATATCTGCCAACAACATATAGCGGATAATAAAACACAATATAACAAAGTGAACACACCACAACAACTGCCATCTCTCACTTTGTCCAGGCCCCCCGTAAACCAATGTAACCTCAGCCTACAAACTGCAGTCTCATTCTTACAGTCACTGCCAAGAACTTATGACGTTCGGTAGAACAAACCTTAGCAGTAAATCAAGAGCCTTTGCTTAGTGGATCAGCTCTCTCTCTTTATCACCATGGTGCAAAATGACTCCTACATTACTGCAGCAGCTGCCGCTAAGCAGCGGTCAATCACATAATTGCTTTTACACGCTCTCATAAATAATCCTGCCGTCACATGCCATCACAGATATTGGAAACACAACTTGCCGACGCAGACGTTTCACAGGAACATCTGCTCGGGCCTTCATTGCAAGTCAGAAATCATTTTGATATACATGTTCTTCTAGCTGAGATTTTTTACTGAACTGTGAACTCTTTATCATCAACATGTTTGCAGAATTCTGCAGTCATAAAAGGCTGATTATTACTCACTGGAAAGGATTAAGAATTTTTTCCTCCAAGTTTCAGAGTCTGAAGCAATTGGATGCAGTGGTTTCATTATTAGGAAGTGAAAACGGTATAATAGGAGCTCTAAATGACCATAAGCAGGCAGAGTAAGATGTTGTGTGAATGAAATGCAGTGCAATGTGTAAATGTGACTCTTTTAGATGTATTTAATGTATGTCAGAGGTTATAATGAAGTGCAAGTTTCAGATATGCCAGTTTTTGAGAGACAGCTGATTATTTGGAACTCAAACACAGTTAATCAGACGTTTCACAGCTAAAATCAATAACGTGTGTTTTTATCTTTGGCAATATACAGTTATTTTGAGGTTTTGGTTATAAACTTTGATTGTAGATTACAGATGATCACTTTAATGAAAAGGTTATTTCAGTATTATGGCTCCTCATGTAATGTTAATCAAAATCTGTTTCCACTCCTCTGGCCCTAAGCCCTCAGTTTTAGTGCAGAGCAGCTGCAAGCTGCAGATTAACCTGAGAAACCAGACTGCTTTAACCTGGGAGGCGGAGGGGTGGGGGTGTAAGGTGGGGCTGGGCATACAATACGAGTGTGTGTTTTGTGTGTGTGCGTGATGGAGGGTCGGGGGACAAGGTGTTTTTGGGAGAGTTCAACCTGTCTGCACGTGAGCAGAAGGTATCCACATACACACAGGTGCACATACACCCACACACACACACACAAACTGCGTATGTGAACATATGCATGGATACAAGCACATAAACAGGCAAGCAAACAAACACATGAACACTTTACAGTGTGGTGCAATCGAGTGCAAAACCCTGCAATAAATGAGACTGTTTCGAAGCTTCTGGTGGTGTAGCATAGCTTTAATGTTCAGTTCGTTGACATTGCGTCGAGAGGTGTAGGTTGATTGTGAAGGTGTAGTTTATGGAGCTGTATTGGATTGCCCTAGGTGGCCCACCCCTTTTTTAACTGCATTATAAATTGGGGTCACCCTAACTGAGACGTCAGAGTAGCAGATCATCTGAAAATGTTGAGTGATGAATGCAAGTAACATAATATTTAATTATTTTACACACGTTACACTGTAACATAAAAATGGTGATGTTTCAGGCAATGAAGTGAAGCCACAGATGAGTTTATAGGCTGGAGGCTCCTTTATACATTTTATCTGGTCATCTGGTACTGTGTAGACTACATTTTACACCTGAGTGCAAAATAGGTGACCCAGAACAGAACAGAGCAGAGCAGAGCCATGCTGGACCATACTGGCTCCCAGGCTGTCCTGCTGTACAGCACACCTTCAACACTGTGGCTGCAGCTGCTCTGTCCTGTCTCGTGTGTGTGCAAATGTGTATGTGCCTGTTCTTGTGTGTACGTATCCCCTGCACAGAGTCTGTCTGACCGCAGCTGTCCCTACCTCTATGCAGGTCTCCGGGGTGAAGCTGACCTCTCTCCTGAAGCCAGTTCAAAGAGACCAGGGACGGGCTGAAGAGGTACAGGGTGCCAGGCAGGCCAGAACGGCTGCTGCTTCCCTGGGCTTTGGGAGCTGGGGAGCTGAGACTGGAGTTAAGGTACGGGGGTGGAGGGGTTGGGTGTGTTGCATGGAGGTGAAGGGATGGGGGGGGAGTATGTGTGCGGCAGGAGGGCAGAGACAGGAGACATGGGAATGGGGGTGGGGATG